>UPTC01000077.1:0-77278 GCA_900537255.1 Acanthocheilonema viteae | reverse complement strand
AATTGTTATTAATGATAACGACCGCAGCACATTAATCAGTGTCTTTGAGATGCCATTATAAATCTGATCATTTTTTGACAGTTTAATTATTCGACTCTAAAACTGTTAGCATTACAAGAAAAACGGAAAATCGCTTGAATCTTCTCTGTTGACAAATCGTTCGATCATACTAACATCTGAATTATTCTCCCAAAGGGAAAATTTTTCTTCCCGAAAATTTCTGTAGTTCATCCACTGAATGTTTAAAACGCTCATGTCTGTTTTCGAAATTTCTCGGAATGATACAATGAACAGAATTTTCAAAATGCAATGAAACAAAATGTGCCGAGGATAAGGGAGGATATGTACATGGGAATTGTCAAGCATGTAAAATGAGTACAAGAAAATGAATAATTTTAAAATCAGTTTAGAAACTTCGCTATTTTTTCAAAAATTGTAACTTGATACTTAATTGCATACCACTGTTAACGATAGAGGTCACGCCGTCTTAAAGAGCAAATTCTACCTGACCTGCTTTGGTAATACATCGCGTCGCAGTCATTGCTTTGATTGTACACTCGCCGTTCTTCGTAGGAAATACACAAACTGTTCTTCACAGCCTGACCTATAACCCCTTTCCGCTTGTACCTCTCCATCTTTTTCTTTCATTACCAATCAATATTCCCTTGCTTTTCATTCCCTGACGACATCCCGTCTTCCACAGTCCATTAATCAAACACCGCCAATTATGAGTTCATCGGATGCTTTTTCTCTTTGAAATGTATTGGTGAAATAGCGTATAGCAGACGACGGCAGAAAGTGCAGTGACATTGTTTTTAGTGTAGCAGATAGTGAAAGAGATGCGAAATGACATAATTGTTGATGGCGTTGGATGTTAGAGGTGAAGGATGAATCTTCTGTGTTGTTATTGATACCGAGTGGAGGTGGCATTTTGCTATATAATTTCGTGAAAAAGTACTCACAGTATTGTAGAGTATAATGTAATGGAGAAGTACCTTGCCAGAGAAGAGACAATAGCTTTAATTAAAATTAATTCATGACATATTCTCTGGCACTATTTAAATATATTTCAGTCAGATACATGTGTGTAAAAATATCTTCAATCTTTGGATAAAAAGCTTTGTGTATGACACTTGGTATACACGAAGCTTTTCATTCATACTACTACTATTGCTAATGTTGATTTTAAAATGTTTCAAAAAATCATGTATTCTAGATTGTGCAGGTGTGATGGTATCATCGCGTAATGTGTTAATCTGTGTACGTTCAATCTACACATCATGTCGCACGAATAGTAAGCCGCTTATTACCGTTACTTGCTTTGTTATCGTTACTTGCTCTCATGCCACACGCACATAACAGTGATGAAATGACAGGATGCAACTAAGTATCCTGCCATTTCATCATTTACCTGTTTAACGATTCCATGTATCTAGAAAGAGGACCGTTAACAATCGATGGCTGGTATCCACGTGATCACATGCCGGACGATTATCCAAAAAATGAGGAAGAACGACGAGCAGCGGCGATAAAATATGGGATGAGACCGGAAGATTACAAGTTAGCCTTGTTATTATATGTTATTAGGAGAAATATGAATGCTGGATATAGAATCTTTGTACCAGCTAACATTTCACTTATTTGGTAAATCGTTATTTTGGTTTCGAAAACGAATGTATTATAATATTTAAGTTGTTATTGTGGTATGTTTTATATTTTTTCTTACAGGCCGTATGACAAGGACGATTATTATAAATATGCAGGAAATTATCCTGATTATGGATGTGTCACTTATGATCATAAAGATCCGCATGAAAACTGGAGCGATCCACACTATCGAAGGAATTGGGGTGAAGGAGTAAGTTGCCTAAAGCTTATAGATGATTTTTGCGAACTTTCGATGCTTATTTAGGAAAAAGTTTTTTAATGTTAAATTACAAATCCATTTGTAATAAAAAAAACAGATATGTTATAATTTAGAACGTTAAAATCAATGTTAATATTAATATGGGTAATTAATTAGTATCATTTGAACTTCGAATTTGAGAAATTATTTTTACTTAATAGTGTTAAAAGTAAATCTGCACAGTTTTGGAAGATCTGGATGTTATCTAGTATTCCACATGGATGAAATTTGTTGGAAGTGTAAGACTTTACATTATCACAAAAGATATCTGTGAGAGTTAGGGATAGTATTTTGGCCTTGTTATTTAACTTAAATTTTTAAAAATTTCAGATGAATATCCGAGCAATGATGCATACATGTGATCGTGATTCCTATACCAGTATAGACGATGAGGAAACTTCATTTTAAGTTTAATTTTGATCAATACTGAAGAATTCGTAACCTATTATTCATTAAAGTGCTTAGCACTATAGTTTTTTAATAGTTTTAATGCATGTAATTTTTTATTTTAGATGGACTAACACGGTAATTTTCTGTCGTCATTTAATTCCAGCACTAATCTTTTGCTGGATTGGCATTCAAACGTGGCCGAAGGGTCGTAAGTGGAAAAATGATATTGTAAGTTTGTTCTGGCTATCATACACTTAAGTCATAAATTAAAAATTTTATATATTTAAAGCTGAAACTTGATGGACCTCTTTTCCTACTGA
Organism: Acanthocheilonema viteae; assembly: GCA_900537255.1. Taxonomy (NCBI): domain Eukaryota; kingdom Metazoa; phylum Nematoda; class Chromadorea; order Rhabditida; family Onchocercidae; genus Acanthocheilonema; species Acanthocheilonema viteae. The sequence continues at coordinate 74,662 of UPTC01000077.1, read as the reverse complement.
AGAGAAAAAGCTTATTTATGCTAAAAATAATCAATGGTTTATAAGACTCCTTATAACCTTAAATTTTTGTTTTCAGATGCTTAAACAATATCCCTACGATATCAAGCGGGCTTATCCATTTACTGACCCTCGTATCTATCCAATTACGAATTATACATTTGAACCGCTAGACCAGTAAATCAAATCGAAAAATATTAAATTCATTTGAAAAAAATTACGATTCGATAACGACAGTTGATAGTGTGTTTTTGTTTAACTCGTAGCATTTAAAAATGTATATTTTTTCCAAAACCTTCAGTGTGAATATTCGTCAAGTAATAAAACATTTGCAAAAAGTATCGTGTTTTTTTTTTCTAGTTGTTTTACTTCTATTAATTTGTTTTTTCACTTATCGGCTAAATCGAGACCTGCTATTGCAGTTTGCTGTTTTAGTTATTGATGAGGATTATATTTTTATGTCTCCAGCTTTAAATGTTTTTAGTATTCCATACTCATGTCTATATCGTAAGTGTCCTGAAGTTTAATGCGAAAAAGTGAATTTGAAGTAAGAAATGTTCATATTTATTGGATAAAGATAGGATTTGATGGTAATTCGCTTTTTTTTTTACATGGGTGGTTTTATATAAAAATTGATATCTGATTCTTGCTTCTGTATGTTAGTAACGGGTTTTGTTTGATACCGAGAGGCTGAAAATTGGACATGTTATATTGGTTCCTTTTATTCAAATAAATCTGTGAATGTAAGCATTGGATATTTGTCAGTGTATCAGAAATACTCATAAGGATCAGGAATACTCATAAGGCTGGATCAAAGTTATTCAATAATCAGAGCCGAGAAAGATGTTGTATCTCGAGGATTTCCTGGAATGTGAGTTGCGTATTTAGAATTTAAATCTGGTTTTTGCGATTTGAATTCCTTTTATTAAAAATAATGAATTTAGTTTTATTACAGTACTTGATCAGTTACCGGGTGAGTTGAGAGACAGAAGCACCGAAGTTCGAATGTTGGACCTGCGAGCGCAGCGTAGGTTACCAATAAAAATTTCTATTTTTTTAAAACTTTTTAAGTATCTTTCTAGATAATATCGAAGTTATCTATATATTGTTTGCTGGCAAGTTTTTATTTTAACTAAATTATGAGAACTATGTTGTTTCACACAAATTCAAACAATTTTTACATAGTCTCACTGTTTTAGAAGATTCTTTAGGTTCATTCTAATATTTTTTGTCGAAAAATGTATGAAAACGTAAATTCTGTAATAATTTTTATATTTCTACGAGATTCAATTTTCAGAATTGCATGAGCGCGCGAACAAAGAAAGAGATGAGTTCTTCGCTACAGGTGGTACTCTCCCCCAGGATATTAAAGTGAAGCGCTACAATGAGATCTTGGAGGTGTGTTTGTAAATTACGTTTTATTTTGCGATGCGTTTTTAACAGTCCTTTAGTGAATTTTATTAGAACAAGTTTAGAATCCTGAATTGAAGTTTGTTTTATGCTATCGAGCTGGTTTCAAACATTTTTTTTAGAATGTTATTAGATTTTTTGTCGAAGTTTGGATGAATGTAAATTTTAACTGGAGAATTAAAAGACTTTTTTGTAGCTTTATGCGCAGGCGAAAGCTCTTTCGGCCGAAAAAGTAGCAATCTTGGATGTTTGCCACTCACTACTGCTGAAATATAGTCAAAAGTTAAATAAGGAAATACTGCACTTTAAACTTGAACTTGAAGCTGATAATCCTGGCATCACTGAACAGATCGAAAGAAGTGAATATTAAAATTTTCGTTTGCTCGTTAATCTAGTACTCTCAAAAAAAATATTTTTTTCTATATTTATTTTCATGAAATAACATTCACTTTATAAGTCTTTCTTTTCAGATATGTGCATTCCATATTTCTTGGAATGTTCACTTTGTAATTCTTTCCTCCTTTATCTTTTTTATTCAACGATTGTTTGTTCTTTCCAGAATTCAATGAAGTAGAAAAGAATCTATTTCTTCAACGCAAAGAACGTAAGCATTTTGTTTAACATTTTGCTTCAAATTTTGCCATAAAATAAACACTTTTCTTGATGATGCTTATGTTTTTAAACAAATATTCCTAAAGAAAAGATGGCTTAATTATATTTCAGGAAGACGCAGGTATCGGGAAGCCAATGCTAACCCTGCAGGCATGATAAATGGAAACTCAAATGCACTGTCCGAAACATCGAGTACTGGTTCTTCTCGTGGACAACGAGGTTTCTGTTCAGATTTTGTTCAGATACGCTTATTTAATGTTTTTTTATCTCATACTCGTACTATTTCCTATATTTTAGATTTCGTGGTCCAAAATTGATTTCAGGACAGTTAAATGACACATGCGATGGATTGGATCTGAGTACTCAGACGCAGCAAAGTGGAAGTCATTCAGTGTTATCAACAGCGGGGGCACGCGATGTTGAACCTGGACCAGTTAGTAGCCGAGCGCATAATGCTATTAGCGAGCGCGATTCTGACTTGCCCCCGCTGAAGGTAATCGTGGTGAGTTGACTGGAATACAAATCATATTGCTATACTCGCCTAGTTGTCGTAACTATAAAATTTTCTGTTCATAGCCATAACGCAATACAATAGATTTTGATTCGTTAGTATGAGTTTACAATATTTGTCTCAGAAATTCAGAAACTGAGCTTATGGGGGATTTAAAAAATAATCGAATTCGTGATTTTCATTTGTCTATTTTGTCTATTTTTAATTTTACTTTAACACTTAGCTCTGAATTTAATTTTTTCTAAAATTGCCAACCGGATCTTATAGTATAGTAGGATTACTCAAGCTCATTGCTGCATGGACCTTAGCCGAATATGATTGTTGAATTTAGATTTTTTGGGAAGAGAATGGAGGGCTAACTAAACTATTTACAGATAGCTATATTCACTAAAAATCATGATATTTCATTGATATCTACAGTATTAGATGATTACGATATTTTATTCTTAAGCGATCGCATCCGTCACGGATCATATTAGATGTCCAAAAGATGTAGCACTAAGATCAGTATATTCAATAAGCGGATGAATTTAGAACTGAGTAATTGCATCAGTGGGTTATGTGTTACGTATCTTAAAATACTTCAAGCAATTTTTAAATTCCTCTACAGATCTTAAATTCCTGTAAGTAATTTTGGTACAGGATGAATAAGAAGCACGTTTGCAACAAAATAATCAACTACTGCATTTAAAAACAAATATTAAACATTCACAAAATTATATTCTTGTATTGCGATTTCACGAAATAGTATCTTATCACTTTGCTTCCTTATGAGTTTTTTAGATTATCAAATTGCTCGAGCACGGTAACAGTCGATACTTTGGTGCCATGAGTGGTTTAAATATGCACGCATTCACAATATTAATAAAACTTCGGCACTCATTTTACAGAGACGATCACTTGTCACTCCTCAAAAAATCATTGGTATTAGCAATGTTCATTCGTCAACTGCAGTACATGCTCAATCCGCAGCAGGCAATGCTGTTGATCGTGGTTGGTTATCTAGTTATCAAAATTTCATTTATTTTCGCCTTATAATTGCTTTGTATGATAAAGATCTCGGATGAAATAATTCAAAAATCTTAAGCTTGTTGTTTCTACTGAATGCAGAGCTTCACTTCATCACTTCATATTTGTATTGAGCAGTTTGATTTTCACTTCTGAAATTTGTCAGACTTTTGCGTATTTTCAAAAGAAATTTCAAAGGTGATGGATGGAGCAGTAGCCCAAGTCAAACTCCATCTACCTCTTCAGAAGTACAGCTCTCAGTGCATCATCCGAAAAGCACATCAAATGTTAGTTTCAAAAAAATCAGTGAATTTTTAAAGAGCATTTTTCCAAAAAATTTTTTGATTTCACTTATGAAATAAATGACAATTCATTTCGTAATATTTGCAAATATACTGACAGTCACCTAATGTTATTGCGTTTTTGTCGCCTAATGTCACACCAAAAAAGTTTCTCTGGTCTATCTCCATATTTTTTATATTTTTTTACTTTTTTCAATTTACGTAGTAAATCTATTCTTCATGCTTCCTAGGTATTCACATTCTACGGTTACCTGATACTCTGCAGTAAATCGTAATACTTCACTTGTAATATGAGTTCATGTTGATTACAGTTAGCTTTAGTCAGGTTTGACTAATCGTGTTAATATTTTCAAAAATTTTATGGGGTTTCTTTTAATAAGCTTCAATTTAAGCAAATCGTAACTTCATTTTACTTCATTTCTAATATGGAGAAGTTCATATGGATCATAAAAATTCCCTTTGTTTGAATAGGCCTTTCTCTTTAATCTTTACTTTGTCAAACTGTAATATCGGTGAACTTATAATTTATGAATATGTATTGCTTTATATAAGTCTTTACAAGTGTTATCAACACGAAAGTAGCAAAAACGAAATACTCTTTTAGCCAGGTATCTTTACTGGAACATCTGGACATTCTGGTCCCGGACAGTCAATGATGTCACTTGCCGCCCAAGAAAGTCGACATGGTCGTCCAAGGAAGTAGCTTTTCTTGCTGTATTAATTGCTATAATTTGTTTATAACTTTAGACAATTTCACTGAAAGGTTTTTTGTTTCATATCAATATCCCTGATTCTTCAGTTTTCCTCTAAAGCAATAGATATTTTAGGCTAACCTCTAGAGCTCAAGAAATGCTGTACACTATGCAGCGTCATGAACGTCGTGCAGCAAGTCTTACTACGTGTTCACCTGAATTAATACAGGGAAGCGACGATGAGTCCGATTCAGACCGACGTGTATGGTGTTTTTGTCGTGAAGTAAGTTTAAATTTTTGCTTGAAATACTAATAAGATCTTAAGAAAGGAAAAAATCTGCATTATATTTTTTAAAGCTGTATTCTTGTGTAGTGTGAATAACTGGGGATAGTCTGAATTTTAAAAAAAAAAAACTAGATTTTTGTAGGAAATTATCAGCTTTTCTGGCAAAGAGATGATTTAAATAAGAAAATGAAAATTTTTATTTAAAATCCACCACAGAGTGGGCTTTAAGTGAAAATTTCCGCTTATTTTTGGTATCTCTTTCGAGTTGTTACTTATGTTTCTTGTATCTTGATTTTGAGCCAAAGTGTTGCGTAGCGTCTTTTTTTCTTATCTAATTCTTTTATAGCATTGACGTCGGAGATTATGCTTCCCCTGAAAGAAATGAGAAAGTGAGTATAGATTGAGTAGGGAGATTTGAAGTTTTTTAATATGTGGATTGAAAGTATTATGCAATGAAAAACTTAGGTCTCACCTTAACATTATTCAATGCAAGTAATAAGGATTCAAGGTAGGTTTGTTTGGAGATCGATGGTAAGTAGTAGTTCTTATCTTCATGGTATGAAAAAAATTAATTACCCAAAAATGATCATATAATAAAGAGAGATATGGAGATGAAAGAATATGATACAAAAAGAAGTGGTGTGGAATGGGACTGTATTCTAAAACTTATGTTCCATAAGATTCAGACATCTGGAATTTTAAAGAGAGCATACGAATGTTAATGGTAAAAGCAAATTTTTAAATTGTACGTGCCAATTTTCAAAACAAAAATCGTCTTGATACTTGCTTGAGCTTACCATGAAAACGAGCTCGAGATCTTAGGGTGGTTCATCTTAGAAGCTCTTCAACGCTGTAATCCTGAGTAGGAAGAAGTATTAGGTGATCTTTGAATGGATTTTAGTAGATGATTTATTGTCGTTTTGAAAGACAATATGTTGTACTGAAACTGCTTACGATCAGCACATTTTACGATTGTTCGCTTTTTGTTGATTCGTTAATTTTTAGAAAGGATATGGCTCGATGGTCGCTTGCGATGATCCATCGTGTCGTTATGAGTGGTTCCATTACGGATGTGTTAACGTCATTGAAAAGCCAAAAGGAAAATGGTACTGCCCGGAGTGTGCTCCGAAACATTCAGGATCTGAAATGATTGGCATAAGCAAGACGTAAACTGTAATATGTTTTCAATTTACATTTGCAAAATTGTCCCCTAAGCTGTTCATTTCTTTATGTCAGGTTCAGGTTCTTTTCTTTTTCTATAAATCAATAATTTAAAAAAGAGTCAAAAATATTTGTCATCAGATCCAAGATGCTCACTACTGAGATGAATTCGTGTACACAGTTACATCTTTTTTTTTTCAGAAATTACTCTTTACCTACTTATGGAATTATACGATAATTTTAGTTACCTCTTCTTATCGATATTTTGTCGCATACTTTTTTAATGGTAATTTATTATATGCTTTCTTATTAATCTTTATCGATATATCAAATGCTGTCATATCTGTTATACCTCATATTTCTACTTGACGTAAAGATTGTGTGCGCTTCCGTCTTAAGAACTTATTATTTAAATAACTTGGTGAGACACATAATTCCGGTGCCAAAGCTTAAAGAGCTTTGTGTGTTATAATTTTCTGTAAGAATTAGTGTTTCATCAACATTGCAGTTTTCTATTCTCAGAAAACTCTATTTCTAAAAGTAGGTGTCAAGAGTGAAGCGCTTGGTTACTCTTTGTTTTAATTCACTTATACGAAAGTGTCGGGGATGCTCACCATCTTATTCGGTCAGTGCTTTTTAGTGTTTTTTTGCTTAATTTTTTTGCTTAATTGAAGCTTCTTGAAATATATCTTGCCTCATTATTCGGGTTCTTCCACTGCTCATCTCGAATTACAGTTAGTGTACAGTCTGCTTCTGAAATAATTTTTTTTTTTCTTTTCTGTTAATAATTCTTTTTCACTTAAGAAACATGTCATCAGTATTCTTCTTTTTCTATTCCTATTTTTCTCCGTATTTTTATTATCGTTATTATTGCTATTGTAATCTTTATCAGTACCATTTCTATTTTTCCATATCTCTTAGTTATGTATAATATAGCGTTTAAAACATGAGATAAATTTTCAGGCAATGTTTCATAACTTTTTTCTTGAGTTTGAAAGACCTGAAATCTAACAGTTCAAAAAAAAGTATACGGAAAAAATAAAATAATACCAATTATAGAGAGAAAAAAACGAATGCAATCGTTTGCCAACAAACGAATAGGCATTGGTATGTGCTAACGTGTTGCAAGATAGGCATTTATCATTTGATTTCCTCGAAGTTAATCTTTGAAGTGAATAGCTTAATGAAATAAGGATGCAATGAAATATTTAGCCGGATTGAGATTACTAACTGGTCGTTCCATTGTGATGAAATCAGATTTTATATTTTCCTATGCTTTTTTGGTGTCCAATTTCTCGGTTTATTATTAACTGACAATAAGTTTCACTCTGTTGCATAGTCCCAGCATTCTTAACATCAAATTTCTTCTATTAGAAATTTTGAAAATCTTGAATTAGTTGATACAAGGTTGAGAATATTAGTGTTTTGTATCAGAGCTATTAGGTAGTGCTGTGAAAACTATGTATTGTGTAACATAAGAGATCTAATATTTGAATGATGATTGAAATTCACGCATCTGATTTATAGAGAATACCATACTCATTTTTGTATATTGGTTTTGCAACATTTTTGAGAAAAATGTTGCAAAACAGCGAAAATAATCTGCGAAATTCAGTACACTTGAAAATTTTATGAGAATGAATTAAAGATGATAAAAGATGTCGATAGTTAAACATGTTGAAAATATTTGTCAAAATTTTCCACCTGGCAACGAATGTAGTTTAAATATACATAACGCATAGATATTATTTATTATATGATTGATTTCAACCGTGAAATGGCTGCTTCCATAGAAAATGTAATTGAGTGCTCTGGCAGAAATTTTTGCTGGAATTCCGAATTTGCTTTCATATATTTAATCTATAAAGGCTTGTATATCAAAAACATGCGTGATATGATGAGATACCTACAACATATGGTGCGCATAAAAAAGGGCTCGATAATTTTTTAACTGAAAAGCATAAAATGTGACTTTGTCATTTCAGGCAGTTAGACACGTAACGAGAGATGATTTGTTTGGTTTGAATACAACGGTAATTCTTTTTTTGCTTTATTGTAGAATACATGGAACAGATTGGAATCTTGGATGATATTCCGGAAAAGAATATGAATTTCACCTTTTCACGATTTTACCAAAACAGCGTTTTGCAACATCGACTAATATCAATTGAAAGGTCCTAATCCCTCTTGGAAATAACAATTTGCCAGCAATGAAAGGTTTTGCTGAATTCTGTAGCTTCATTTTTCCATCGTTTTCAGCCCCTCATTTCATATTTGAAATCATTTCCAGTAAGAAAAAATTAATGGGCATAAAAAATCGAACAATAAAAATCCATTTGTATTTCAGATGATCATACCATTAAATGCATACATTCTGAAAATGATTGGCAAATTAGATTCCATGGATGTAAATTTTAGCTCCGTTAACCCTATCAATTTACTTTTGGTGATTTTTTTCGAACAGCTATTATAATTCAATGATTAAAATGTAAAGAGCAAAATAAAACAGCAACAAAAAAAGTATTGAAGATTGAAAAAGAATGATATATTGTTTCATCGATTTTCTGAAAACTTGAAAGTTTTATTTTTTTTTGTATCATCTGAATAACTTGTATCATTGAACAAGAACAAAATAACAGACGTTAAACAAAACAAAACCAGAAATAATACACTTCAACCGATTTTTTGAAGCTCCCGCGCCAATATGGTTTCAGGTGCTTTACATGATTCTTTTATTCTTAAAACGATTTAAAAACACTTTTCGCTTGTCTCTTCGAATTATATTAATCACAGCTTTCAACATTTCTACATTAACACATTTTTTTCTATTTTCAACTACTGATCTGAATCACTTTAGTTTCATTCAACTGTTAAGTTATTGGCAATTTTCATCATTTTATGTTTGGTTTTATATGCTATTCTAATGGCAATTGTCATATGTGAAAGGATTTGGCATTGCTGGCGCAATTTGCTAAGAATGAGTGAAAAAGAAAAGATGATTAAAGCAAAATTTCATGTAATATATTTTTAACTGTGGAATTATTTTCTAGATTAAAATCAAAATAAAATAAACTAATTATTTTTATAGACGATTGCTGAAAGTGTACAACAAATACGCAAACTGCAAACCATAAGAGCAGGAACTGAAAGTGAGCAGATATTATTCATTCAGGTGAAAATATTTAATAAAAAAATTCTTTCAAACACAAAAGTTAAAAAAACATTTAAAGCACTGTTCATTGAAATATAGGCGCTTTTTTTCTGCTCCTACATTTTTTTTTCTCTCAAATCAAAAAAGTTTTGAATTCTTCCAGATATTCATATAGTTATTCAGAATGTATATAAATATGAATTCATATAAAGAGGTTAATTTTTCATTTCCTTGGAATGTAACTAAGAATATGACCTCATTGTGGTGCACATTGGATAACAATGAATGACTCTTTAGATTTGGAATGATCTTCGCTGTAAATACCAGCCAAATCGAGGAAAAAAAATTGAAGCACTTTTTCCAAATGATTTCAATGACAAGAATGTGCCAAAAAATATTAAACCACAAGTATCTAAAGACAAAAAAATGAAAAATTTTTATAATAAATTGAAATTCTGAAAAAATACGCAAGATATCTCTTGCATCATTTTCAGAATCCTTTTAGAATCCATGCAACATTGCGAACATTATCAAAATGAAATTAAAATTCTTATTTTATGTAATTTACAATACTATTATTTATTGAAATGAAGGCGGAAATTTAAAAAAAATTCCACAAAATTGAACTCAAATAATTTTATGATGAAAAAATTTCAGTATTTATGAAGCCAAATTATGGTAAAGAAGTGATATGGAAGATGGAAGTAGTGATTATTAAATATGAAAATGTTTATTTTTGTGTATGCATTTGGGTGAGTGATAAAAATGTATGCTATTCAGGGAGTAATAATATTTATCATTTATCATCGTTAGTCTTTTCGTTTTACATTTTATCACCTAAGTCTTTTTGTAAAAAATTATTTCCTCGCCGTTTATTTGAAACTTTTTTCTCACTTAATTGGTCCTTCTGTTGACTAAAATGTTGACATCATCTCTGTCCCATTAGTATCAACATCGCCACTTTGCTCTTTTTAAGTCACTTACATTAGTTTTCAGAACGAATAAATGCAGTATAAAAGCAAAGAATAAGGCAACGTTCAAGTAAAATGATCAAAGAATGAGTAGAAATTTGATAGGATCATTCAAATGTATGGGATTAGCTTGTTGCATAATACATCCCCTGAAGAGTCAGGGGTCGTATGCCACGCAGGGTTTCTGCTTGATACGTGAAATCTCTCAGAGTTTGGTTGGTCGGTAGTTGTTCCGTTAACGATTAGTACTAGGCATCATTTGTCATTCATATGTTGTTTTATCTTTGTCCACTTTCGTCACATTGATAGATGACCACGTATCATGCGATAAACTTACTCCTGCATCAAATAATAATTGGTTCATTTCATTCCATTTTCAAGACTTGTCATTGATGCATATGGGTTTTTAAATTGAACAGAAAGAACGAGAACGAATAATGCACATTTTTTATCCCTGACTTTCAATTATCGAAGTCCAAATCATTTTGTTTGAGTAAAGAAAGCACCGTCCAAAGATAGAGAGCCGTATGGGACGCTTCTCGCACTTCAAATATCCGGTACGGACTCCGGCTTCTTGCATGACGCAACACTGTTTGTTGTTAGGAATAAAAAATGTGCGAACATCTCCATTGAAAGTTTGCGCAATTTCGACTTACTCAGGAAGTGGAAAATAGAGAATGAATGCCTTCCGAGATGGCTGGTTCACGGAGATAGCATCCGAACCGATAGAAAATGACCATTCAGGAAGTATATTTTAAAGTTTATGACAATATTTTTCCAATTTTCTCATTAGTTGTACATACTGTTCCCATAATGTCATATATTTTTGAAGCGAAATTAGTGGCGGATAAAGATGGTGATTTGGACAGTTTCGATAATCAAATTTGGTCGGGACAAGCATTCTCACTGAAAGTTGATAAAGTACTCGCTCACGAAAAAAGCAAATATCAGGATGTTTTGATTTTCAGAAGGTTAACGGCTTTTTTTCAGTCGTGATTTCCGTTACATGATGTCAGGCGTTATGATTTATTTATCAATACTTTCATCAATTAAATAAATATAATAGTAAGTTTTATGCTTGCAGTAGCACACATGGAAACGTGCTAGCTCTTGATGGCATAATTCAATGTACAGAGTATGACGAATTCGCCTATCAAGAAATGATTACTCATTTGGCAATGTTTTCTCATCCTCTGCCTCGAAAAGTGTGTGTTTCTTGCTCGAGTTCAGTTAATTTTAATTCTGAGTTCATGTATGCATCATTTTCTTCGTTGCAAATAGAGTGCATTGCGTTCATCTTTCTCTTCATCGTGTAGATGAATTGTAAAAAATTTTGGTATTAGGATTTGATCGTTTATTACCGCCCTTTGCTTCATTTTGACTGAAGTAGCTTTCTCGAAAGCTAACGGTTCTTTTTTTGTCTCATTATTCTACTTCAGTATCCTATCTAATTTCAATTCATTTGCTGAAAAATCTGGAATATTGAGTGATTTAACTTTGCAGAGTTATTTCTTATTGCATTTTTGTTTATTTCACTTTTATTGTATTATTATATTATAGATAGAGTGTATCATTCAAAAAATATGCTGTTGTTCGCTTGGTTTCTTTTTAGGTACTAATTATCGGTGGTGGTGATGGCGGTGTTTTAAGAGAAGTATTGAAGCATGGATGTGTAGAATCAGTAACAGTGTGTGAAATTGATGAAACAGTGATCAATCTTTCGAAGAAATTCTTCCCGCAAATGTCTCCTGCATTTAGTAGTCCGAAATTAAAACTTGTTATCCAGGACGGATTTGATTTCCTGAAGGTGAAGTTTAACATTTAAATGACGAAAAAAGAAGCTCGAAAGAGTTTTACTCTACTTACAAATATTATAGCAACATAAAGGAGAATTTGACGTGGTTATAACCGATTCATCTGATCCGATTGGACCGGCGAAGAAACTTTTCAGTGAAGCTTATTATAGTTTAATCAAACAAGCGCTAACAGAAAAAGGAGTGCTCTCTTCTCAAGGTTTTTTTATCGGCTTTTTAATCGAATAAGTTCAGATAGTTTTCGATTTTTTATTTCAAGTCTTATGCTTCAGGAATTTTTTGCAATCATCAAACTCATCGTTCTTTATCATATATGGAAACGCTTTTTTTTTACTATAGTCACAGCTTTCTCAACATAATCTGGATTTTACAAATGTTACTGAACAATGTATTATATTGCTGATACCAGTCCTGTAAAATTTGAATCATGTAAAGTAATAGACAGTTGTTTATTTGTTCTTATGAGTTTGATGACTCCATCCGGTAAAAAATTTGAATTTATTGGAACTTTTTATTAAAAAACGAAAACCGCAAAACTACTTCCACTTGATCATCCTTTATTTCTCCCAAATCATAGACTTTATTAAATTTTTAAATTTTGAAATCTTTTCAGCTCTCATTTTTTCAGGCGAATGTCCATGGATTGACATCAAGTTTATCAAAAATCTCATTAAACATGCATCGACTTTATATCCTCGTCTAGCTTATGCAGTTGGATTTGTGCCCACATATCCCACTGGACAAATGGGTTATCTGTTATGCAGCAAAGATGAGGTTAGTTCGGACATGTCCATTTCATGGATTGGCATCAACTTTATCGAAATAAGAAGTGATGAATTTTGAAAATTGATATCATTTGTCAAAGTTCTTTGTGATTTATTTATTGCATGCCAGAAACAGTTTATTTCAGAATCAGGATATTACGGTACCACGGAAAACATTATCAGAAAACGAAATCAAACGTATGAATTTAAGATACTATAATTCTGATATACATCGCTCGGCTTTCATACTGCCGCAGTTCGTAAAAGAGGTAAACTGCTTTTATTCTTTTGTTTTTTTTTAGTTTGTATTGATTTAATCCGTTATAACTATGCGGTGAAAATGAGAAATTGATTTCCTCTAATACAGTGCAGCAAAACATTTCGCTTCCATTCGTTTTAGTTAGTGTTTAAGATTATTACTTTAAATGCTTGCACACTGTTACACTGGCTCATATGATTGTGAATTAGCAAATTTAATAATACGAAAAAGAATATTTTCCATTTTTAGACTGTATTTACCATACTATTAAGATACTAATGCATATAAGACATAGTTAATTACCAACATTTTCCTCCATTCAGAGCTTACCTCTACATATATGGATTTCTTCTTAAAATTTCAAATGTATTCAGGAATGTCCAATTCTCTCGAAAAATTTTTTCAGGCCTTATGTGGTGACTGAAAATCAGAAATAAGAATTTGTTCCCAGCACTAATGAAAGTAGCAAGGACCAAGAAATGTCTTAATCCTTTTTACCGTTTCATAAAGCTTTAACTACAATTTATTCCAGCAATTATTTGCTAATTTCCAATTATATTGTTAGGGAAAGAAAAGATCGAAAAAAATCCCAACAAGCTGAATTATTTCACTCTTTTTGTTACATCCCTATTTCAAGGGCGTGCACAAATGAAAACTGCTTGCAGTCTGCCTTTTTCTTTTTGTTTGACCTTGCTTTGTTATACGACGAGTATAGTGGATGAAATGACCTTTTGAAATGGGCTTATCGCCATAATTTATTTGTATAAGTTTATCTCACGGTGATGCAAATGCCGGGAGTAATTGATAAATGAAGATTTTTTTTTCAAGTTCGAACTTAAATTCATAAAGGGAAATCACATTACTGAGAGCTAAGAGACTAAGATCGAAAAGCAACTGCTGAGAACGTTTGAAACTTTTTTTGGAAATATTTCAATGGAGTTACTTTTTTGAGGATCTACAAAGTGTCGGATTATTGTACTTGAATGCATGCATTAGTGATAATCGTGGGAATTTTCGCAAAATTATAAATTGGAAGCTTGAAGCAGAAATGATATGTGATGTTACTAAAATTTACTGTCAGTCACAGATGTATAACCCAATAGAGCTTTATTTGAATTTTTTATTTGATCTTTATTTGAAATATAACCCAATAGAGCTCTTTTCGATTGGATTGAAACTGCAATGTAAATTAATTGAAACAACCTCCTATGGAAATAGTAGTGGCAGCCGTAACCGTAATGAGCTGACAATAAGTGGAATGTTGTAAATGAACAAGAAAGAATTCGTCTAATGGACTTAGTTTATTCAATGGGTTTGTTGATGAAATTGGTTTTATGAATTCGATGCTCGTTTCTGGTTGTTCGGTTTAAGAGTTATACGCAAACAGATGAATTTTATTCGAAACGACCTATCACTGATCCCCGACGTTGAATGCATTGTAATCATTTTTATCATCTCCATATGCTCTGTAGCTCTCATAACTACTGTTACGTTTTTAATACCATTACAACTACCACTGATTGTTGTCGAGGGTAAACTTTTTGAACTTATTTATGAAGCATAAGTCGCCCGGAAAATTTCCCCCACAAACAACAAAAATGATAACAAATGGCAGATTGAAAGAGAAGTGCGTTAAGTGGTCACATCTTCCATTTATAATTGTTCGCAAATAATATGAATGACTTCAGATATTCTCCTCTCTCTCCGCGACTTGAACACTATTCATATCTAACAGAAACAATAATCGAAACTAATAGATGAGGCACGTTTTCCCAACCAGTATTTTCTTTCACTTCAGCTGAGTTATGACTTCGGAAATCGGAATTTTAATTACTCGGCCCGTGCAGCTCCCAGGCAATTTAAAATTTGCCTTTCTGTATAATTTCTGCACCACTGCAACATCTTCATTGCAATAATAAGCATTTGAAGAATGATTTGGTCTGATTTTTTGACTTTCATAGCCAGAAGATCTCAGATATGCAGCAATACTCTTTCTAATGCCAACAATGTAAGAATCCATATGTTAAAACTGAAATATTTAAGTTCTTTCATAAAACCAGCTAAAATTCTGTTCTTCAAACCTCACTCTGAATAAAAGCATTTCAGAATTTACTTTAAATCTGATATAAAACCGCATAGCTTAGGCAGAAATAGCTACACTTTCAATGCCCGATAGTACAGATTTTTTATATTACTTCATTAAATGCGAAACACTTGCGCTAGTGTAATAGAATGTAATAGATATACCAAAGAATAGGATAATGAATGAAGCAGAGAATAAAAAATTTTTCAAACAAGAAACAAGAGGACTTGTTTACATCACGGGTGTTGAATAAAGTTAGAAACGATAAAAGAATAATAGACATTTTATCCGACGACACACATATGGAAAACAAAATAGAAAATAAAATCTCAGGTGGCATATTGACAGATTTATATAAATAAATCTTTTTAAAATGAAAAATATATGAAATAGATGAGCCTAAATACTATTTTACTTCTCGAACTACACCTAAAATTAAGAGTTATAGCGTTCATTTTGATATCCACTCCAAGAATATTAATTTTGTAACAAAAAGTAACCGGCTACACCTTGAGAAAATTTAGAATTTTCGATAAAAATATGCATATGTGCTCAGTATTCAAAAAAAGCCACTAAGACAACATGTGACCGTTCATATTGTTTTCGTTTAAATACTGTCTTCCATTTAATGTTAACAGAATATACAGCAGATTAAACTCTATCTCAGCAATTTCCCGAAGGACTAAAAATCTGTGCAAAGCATCCATATGTATGTCGATTATCAAATATTTCGAATACTACAAATAGTAAAAGCAAGACTTGAAACTTCACAAAGTACAGCGACAAAGAGTAATTGATGTTGAGCAAATACTGCTCTAAATTTCAATACAAGTAGGAGAAAATTGTAAAAAAAGGACTGGTATAGAAACTTTACCTTTGTGAATCATAAACGGATAGCCTGCAATGATCATATTAACAAAAAAATTTCTGCATAAACACGAAATGTTAATTTTTTCAAAACCTTAAAGCATTTATCTCTTAAAAAGTGTTTAAAAATATTATTAGATTTATGTCCTGAAATCCCCAAAACAAATTCAAAAGCAATTTAATTCTTTGTAAGAATCAAATGTTCCTTTCTACAAAGTGATGAAATAAAAAAATGAGCATGAAAAAATATGTCTATCACCCGGGATTAAAGTCAAAATTTATCCAAAATCATCAATATATGCAAAAAGTTTTGGATTTCAGAAATGGAGTGAAAATATTCCAAAACTGCAGTTATCAATTGAGAGTGCTTTTTAATGTGTAAACTTGAATTTCTGTCAATTTAGCATGCAAAATTCTGCAAAACAAACTCCTTTCTAGAAAAAAAGGAATCAAGGCATTCACTTGACTAAATGAAAGAATAGAAACAGCGATAAACTTTCAATGCATACAATTAGTGAAACTTTGAAATTAAGAAATAGGTTGAATGGCTACGAATCCAAGACCTTCTCAAAACTTTGTTATTAACTAAAAGTACCAGATATTAATATTTGACAAAATTTTCCTAAACTGTCATGCTAATGTCAATTGTGAGTCCAGAATCTAACGGAAGTTCTAATGAATCATTTTCGTACATCTAAAAGAGTTCATTAATTGAAAAATTCATCATTAAATGGATCATTGTTGGAAGTGGTTGAAACAACCAAAGGAGCAGAAGTTCGGGTGGATATACACGGTGCCCGTGACGAACCCGTCATTATCGTTGTTGGTGGTGTTGTCGTGGCATTCGATGTCATTGCATCCATTGTTACTTTTTTCGATGGAATCATAAGTTCGCTAAAGGGATTCTTCTTTATTTCCGGATTGGAAATTAGCGTATCCATATCAACAAGTTTATTGAATGCTTCTTCTAGGGTTGATACTCTCTTCTTTTCTGTCCACTGAGAAAACATTCTGAAATCCGACAGTATTATAATTACGACAGATATACTTGAATTTCGCAACTATTCTAAACATAACAAAAACCTTAGAGAAAAGATTTTAAAAGAAAAACTTGCATATGATGCTCTCAAAAAGTGCGTTGAAGTTTCCAAATGACATCCCTATACTTGAATGAAGCAACTGACAGTGATCGGAAAATGAGGAATTGACTGTAGAACTGACATAAAAAAAAACCTTGGATCAGTGCCTGTTGGAGGTATAGTATTTTCATTTGTCGACCAAGAAACTGTCATAGGAAGGTGACAAGAAGCGGAACCTTTCAGAATTTGTTGAGCTTGTTGTGTATCAAATGGGTCATGTTCTATCCTTGCCTTAATAGCACCCTGTACTGATGAAACAAAAGGATTTGTCTCCTAAAAAATACATTTCATCAATATAAAGTAATGGCTTCAGATTTCTATTATAACAAATTTATTCAAGCATTTGAAGAAATAGATATCAGAATAGACCTGGCATTCTACGACAATACTTTGTGTTGATATAGATGAATATATTGAGTAATCTTAGAACTTTAGAAATGATTTTGTTAGTAAACAACCCTCGATGAACAAGGCATATGAAAGATGTAAGGGAATTCAGTTTTTACAAGTTTATTTTTGCTTTCCTTATAAAATACATTGCCTCTTTTCCTAAATTTTTTTTCCTATTCCTATTCTCGTCTTTTCCTATTCCTAAATTTCTATGTGAACAGCTAATCGACATGTAAAAATTCTGAATACATTCGTATTAAATAATGATCGGTAATAATATTAACATGATTATATAAAAACAAACAGACCGAGAAAGCAATAGGACGATTGTTTGTAGAAGATGTAAAAGCATCAGGATACGACCACAAAGCTGTCAGTGGTTGTGTTGAAAGAGAAGATGATTGCTGAATGTCAGAAACATTTAGCGGAATATTTCCGGGTGGTGGAATTATAGGAAGAGACCGGGGATTGAAGCTATCATCGAAAGGGTCTACCGAATTTTTCTGAGCAAATGATGAAACAGGAGGCGGTGGTAACGGTGCAACAATTCCAGTTGATGATGGAAGAAATGGCGCCGATGGCTGTACATTAGTGAAAACATCACTGATAGGCCAAGAATCTTCCGCGAATGTCGGAATATTTTGCAACTGATTATAACCTTGTTCAATGTTATGAAGCTCAGATTCCAAGTCTAGCAAATCTGCTACCGCAACACCATTATCTATTCGTACATCATCTGTCGTTTCCAATTCCTATAATAATTAACTATTGGTTTGGCTGCCTGATGAGTTCACAAAATCACTGCATGCTGCATACGATTCGAGTTCCGCAGCTTAATTCAATTAACTCACTTCTATCGCTATTTTTGAAATTCTACTAAATTATTATAAAGCACATTTCAACCTCTTATATTAAGCGTTAGTTCTACAAAAAGTTTCCAAAAAAAGATCACATAAACACAAAACGCCGCTATCCTTTTGTCAGACTATTCAAGCTTTAAGTGATTCTTGAGAGTGTAAATAAATGTCTCAAGCTTTGAACATACTCGCTTTTGTTGTTCTTCCTGCTTCTGTTTTACTTCAGCAAGATGAGCTTTCTTCATTTCAAAAACTATTTGGAACATATCACGAATTGATAGGACTGCACGATCAGCCGTTTGCGTCGTTTTAATTCCTGCAAAATTTATGGTATATGCAAATATAAAACACATTTTCAATCCAGTTGCCAATACGACCTTAAAATTTACTTTGAATTATCAGGTTGAAAATAAATTGAGCACAGTGTACTATATTACAAAGAATATACAGAATTTTTAGCATCAGTTCATTTTTTTTCAGATTTTGTCCAACTTTTCCACTCTCTGATCTCTGATCTTTATACAGTACTTGTTGTTGGAGCAGAAATCCAATCTGCTAAAATATGATTTATAGTGATTGGTAACTAACCATAAAACTTATATTTGTTGTCCGAACAACTATAAATAAAGCCGAATGCACGTGCATCTGTTGTATCCCGCGCTATAAACGAGATCCGTGAAACAGGGAAGTTGTGTAAAACTGTCTGAAAATTTTACTTCATAGCATCCTAAAAACTAATTAAAACAATGCATAAATAATACCAAATTATAACATTATGATTACCACTAAAGACTTTGAGTTTCCAGTACGATGATGCCTCAAGATTCATTAGATATAAATTGCTATAGTTACAGTAAAATTGACTATCACTTATTTGCTGAAGTTAAGATACTACTAAGGACTTATTGCTCTAATCAGAGATTTGCTCTAGGAAAATTTTTATTAACAAAATTTCGATTTTGTTATATATCAATAATACTACGTCAAGGCGAGGATTTAAGTGACAATCTCCCATTGAATAAGTGCCTACATTAAGATAATTTTCGTCTTTTAAGTTCTGCTAATTAAAAAGCGCTCCAATAAGCCTGTTTTCAGTGGTAGAAAACTATATTAAAAAGCAAAAGAAGTGCCTTACTGATCAAGCCTAAAAATTACCCACTTGAGTTTTTTCATCCTTAACTTTGAGGCCTTCGATTGAGATATTGAGAATAATTCGTTGTTTATGGTGGCCTGCGCTTTTAACAGCCGCTTTTGCAAGCCTCATCGCTTCGGCACACATTGCGTCACCTCTAGCCTCATCAACATCTCGAACGCCGATCAGCTTGCCTTTGAAGTCTACTCCATTTCCTTGGAATCGAAACGGATCATTACTGGATAACGCTAGAAAAAGTAGAAACAGTAATGCGAAGTAAGTAAAGATTGCTATGTTAGTAAACAAAAACCAATCGATGCACCTTGATTTTGATGTAAGTAATTTGAGGGGTGAGAAACAATTCTACTTCTTTTATGACCGGATATTATTCCGTAACTGTATTAAAATCTAAGTTTGTGGGATGAAGTGCTAATAAACACTTCACTTGAATAAGAACGAAACAATTGAAATGTACCGTTACTTTATAGAGAAAAAGCGCTCTAAACACTAACGTGCAATTTTAGCGGTTAATGCTTATACAGAAACAACTGCATTATAAAGTGATTTCATTTTAATAAAGCTCAGCATCTATTAATACACTCCATCTAAAATCGGTCTTCAGATCTCGAGCTCTCTCTGCCAGCCGTTCACAATTTAATTACAAAACTTATTTAAAGGTGTTCGGTTAGGGAAGGAGAAATAAAAAAGAATATATGATAACCAAATATGTGATAATTCATAAGTCCAAATCATAAAATTCTTGATTATCAGTGCAGTTTGTGAAGTATTAACGAATTCTACTCTATGAAAGGCTATCCGGGACTAGCTGTTATCTTATGGCCTGTCCTGAATTTCCAGTCCCTTAACATAATTAGGTGAAGACTTTAAAAATCAGATTAAGTTACCGAAAAGCGATGATGCTATTATGTGTAACCAGTAAACTAGGGCAAAAATTGGCAGTAAAATGGGATCTTGTATAGCGACAACGATTAATTATTGCAACAAAGTTGTTATTTTCCGCATTACATGAAATGACATGCAATGTGCTGACACATCAAACAACCGATTCCTTCGACACGTTTAAATGTCAACTGTGATGTCAAGGGTGATAGAGAATTATTTCAGGTCACCTTTCAGCTAATGAATACTTTAATGACATGTGGAGAGGACTCGTGTCACCTTTCAGCTAATGAATGTCCTATGACACCCGATAAAGTGGAACGATTGACAGTAAAAGGAGAATTAGGTAAAATATGAAATATGGGAAAAGAAACGAAAGACCTTTGCACTTGGTAGATGACCGTTTCAGCATCGCCAGTCTTGCCTTCGGCGAGTTCGTTCTGCCATTCGACGACGACCCATGTTGCTGCTGTCCAACTGCACCCGCAGCTGCACTTGCAGTGCTGTCGACACCGTTAGCCGTCGTGCCGTTCTGCGCTCCCTCCTCCGCGTTATGTTGCTCCTCCCTAAGACGATGTTGTTGCTGGAATCCGACCATTGCGCTTTCCTTCGTCTTTCTCTCCTTCTCGCGTCCTCTCTCAGTTACTGTGTTCTCTCGCTTTGCAATTCTAAGCTTTGCACCAATAATTTCAAGGTTATTTAAAAGTGTGAAATTACACGTCGCAAGAAGTTAAGCATCATAACGAGCTAAACGGTTATTAATCTCACGTTTATCTCATTTTTGCTACCTTTGAGCTCTTAAAATTCTCCGATATTTTTTTTATTTCTTTGGAAAATTTTTCGACATTTTCTCAGATTCTTAAATTTGAATTTGAGATTTTTAATTTCACAATTTCGTTATCAAAAATTAATAAATTTAACGCATCACTTATGCATATAACCCATGAAAATGTACAAAATATTTTGAATCCGATTGAGGTAACAGTTGCACGAATTCATATTGACATAGAAAGATTATCGCAATAAATGTTCGTTACAAAGAGAGAAATATCTGAAGGAGTGGAAAGATATTCCTTTCCGATCCATCGTTTCTTCAATTCTAAACAGTATTTCAGTAACAATTCTTCTCTTTCCGTTCACTGAACGTTTGTTTTGCTTCAATTATGGACATCTATTCTCGTTTATTTTTGCTTTTCTTTATTACGCAATTTCATGTTTAACTTCATTTCAGTTGTTTTATTCAGAAATGCTTTTCATAGACTGCCCTTAATAATGGTTAGTTGGATATTGCACAGTTTAATTCATGATGAACAATTCAAGAATTTTTAATAATACAATTCGATACCGACCCAATAATGGAAAAGAACGAATTTCCCGGAAAAAGCTTTGAAAAATGCTTATTGAGGACTTTTTTCGTATCACTCATTTCCATTGAAAAGTAATAGCACTCAAAATAACGATGAAAACTATTCCTCCATCAATACTATAATTTTCACCATCTTCATAACATTTACACTGTTGTCACTTTTTTTTCTGTAATTGCTTTATTCAGTTATGCAATTCTTCTCCAAAAAACCATCACTAACGATATCAAAATCAAATGTGACTTTTGTAAATTTAGCAGAAAATTCTTCAATAAAAGAAAAATATTTGCAAATCTGAAAGCGATGCATTTGCCTAAACTAAAATGCTTAATGTTAGCGGGCTAAAGACTGTTATGAAGTAATTCCTGCAGAAGATCAACAGAAATGATGCTTCTTCCTATTCTTCCAATTGCTACTCAGTTTATTCATTCCTCATCCACATATTATAACGTTGACAGCATTACTTACCATATGTTATCGTCTATCCATTCATACATTGAAAAACATAAAGTTTTGCAACAATTGAAATATTATGCCGATACACAAAAGTTTTATTTGGCCTATTTCAATGTTTGTAAACTACTAATCTATTTGAAAAGTTTTTTGAAAACAGCCAGAAATTTCAACAATATTCTTAAAAGTAAAATAAGAGATTTTTTTAACGATTCGTTACATTTTTGTTTCTTTTGAAGAAGAGTAGAAGTCAACAATAAATTATATAATTTGAATAAAGAATTTTAAAAGATCGATGGATCATCAGCTAAAATGAGCTTCTGACAAAATACTTGTGATAACGAGGATTTGAAAAAAACTTTTTAAATGTTTATAACATTGGTAATAACAAATAATGACTCAGCGAATGGATTTGATTGAGAACATTTATGATGCCGAAAATGGGAATCCGTTTCGCGAAAACACTCTGAAAGGTCAACGTGCCAATTCTTGAAAGAAGAAAGAGAGCAAATTTGCACTCATTCAAAAGTAAGTTAAAAAGTACCTCATGAGATACTGAATAGTGTCTTTGATCATATATTTAATTATTGTGATATTTTAGTCCTGCTTGAGATTGCTTGCAAGTAAAAATGAGTCGAAAGAAAGAAACATGATGATTGCCCTACTGTTCGTCTTAATTACTGGAAAGATTCATTTCAATAAAAATTTCTCCAGTCAAATAAAGGACATAATAAATTAAAAATATAAATTAACCCATACTAAATTGGGAATATAAATTAACCAAATCTTACCGGAATCGTCGTGTTTATCTCGGATTTGTCAGAAAACAACTTCGCTAAAGCAGAAAAGTAGATCTGTACATTTTTAACAATTTATACAGGTTATTTAAAAAAGTTTTCTTTGTATTATTACCGATAGACAATATGAAGTGAACTATATGAACAACATATAAACCAAAAATCCTAAATAACAATTCTTGCAGTTCCTAATTCTACATTTACGTATTCATGATTTTTGGTTCTGCTTACTTTGAATTTATACGACTGCAAAATTAGTAAGTTCGTATCGTTTGATATATTTTGACGTGACATATGCACTCTAATAAATGGAAATAGATTTGGTGTTAACTGATTTGCAGAGAGAACTGAATATGATTTGCAAATAATCAAAATTTGTTGAATCATGGCATCTGCCAATGATGATTAAATGCACTACTCTGTTGATGTCAACAAGGTTAACAAATTTCATTTCAACGGCTTATAATTTCTCCCCATCCACATTAATTTGTTTAAGTGGATTAATATAAATAGGAAAGGTAAATCTAATATATATCTATCCGTTGCCAAACTGTAATTTTTCTTTTTTTTTGTTCAAAGCAAAAAAGGAAAATTTGCATCAATTGTTAAGATATGAAATTGCAGATTGAAAATGGAAAAGAGAGTAATGATAAAGGTTATGAAAGAGAGCATTGAGATAGTACAAAATGGAAGGGTACAGAAAACCAGCTTTAAAAGAGGAATAAAAATAAGGCACTCTGTAATGTGAAATAAGAAAGAAAAGATGTGAAAATAAAGGAGCGAAGGTAAGAGACAAATTCTGTCCTTTTCATTTCTCTGCTCTAACTAATACACCTTTCCATTCCAATCTTCCTTCCTCATATCATTTTATGAAAATTTTCAAACTGAATAATTCCATTGTCTCATAGAGACTCCCGAAATTTCGTATCTCAATTCATAATTATACATTTGCTATTAGTTAATTTATTCTTACAATTCTTCACAACTAATTATAATTACTTCACTACTGTTATAAACGAAGTATGTAAAAAATTATTTCCATTTCAAATTACATAATTGAGGAACAGAGCGATAACACGGAATTTTACCACTCAGCAGAGTGAAAAATCCTGTCTATAATTTTTCAGTAGTTTATAAACCACTAAATGATGACATCACAAATGATCAACTGATACCACAAAACAGGTTTTGTAAAGCAATGATTTATGGCAATAAAAATTTCCTTCTTCAAGATATCTAAGCTTATGAACAAAACTAATATCGTATAACAAAGTCTTAGCTCCCCCTCTCTCTCCTTCTCTTTTTTATTAATTAATTAATATTTGAAAAAAAATTTGTATTTAATCAAATAATTATGCGAAAACTTCTTATTGTCATATGTTTTGAGGTTTATCCGGAATGGAAATCATCTATAATTATTTTTCACATTTTCATTAACGAGAAGGAATGAAAACTGCTGGTGGGATAAGATGGGTATACAAGAAGAATATGCCTAAATTGAGGAATTATTTTTAACTTTTAAATTTATTCCATATAATTTGAACAAATATTTTAAATGAACTCAATCAATGCGCAAAAATTATTAGATGTCAAAGAAAAAAGCGATGAATTTTTCTTGGCAAATGGACGATGAAAAGACAAAAAGTAATGATGCCTCGACCAGAACAGAAACCGGTCCTTTCTCGTCAACCCTCTCTTCTCATCCAATTTCAACATAATACATCGAAACAAATGTACACAATAACAAATGAATTGAGCCGCTTATCTATGAAGAATAACAAAGGCGAACACGTACTACGCAGGAAGAAAGGGAGTGGTAATGACGATTCGCCATAAACTAATTGTCCAATTCACTTCTTTGATTACAACGTAAGCGTGATGATTTAGCAAAAGATACATAGCAAGCACGTGTATGCTTAATGGTAAACTGAAAGAAGTATATATTAAATTATATGTTTACCTGTTAATTTAGTTTTTTTAAACTTATTTTTTCATCTGTAAATTATTTATTGATGCAAGGTTTAGAAAACTCGTGAACAATGTGGAATTACCATTTGATGGATAAGTCAAAATTCTTTAAATTAAAGCATAAGAAAATTCAACAGAAACTAATATTAATAGCGCTGATGCTTTTGTTAGCTCCGAAAATCTAAGGTTTTTTCCTATTAATCTTCATTTCTTTCTTTTTTTCTTATATGCCCATAAATTCCATTAACTTCAAAACTGTTCCTGCATTGGTTTTATATTTTCACATTCCTGCAACACAAATTTCTAGAACGAAAGAAGCAAAACGAATCTAAGTAATATGGAAGTTGTGAAATTTAATACGTGAAAAAATGGTAAACTGTTGAAGTGAAAGCCTATGTCAGTGTCGAAATAAATTAATTTACTTTACAGGTGGGATATTTATTGATTAAACGAAAATTTAATCGGAGAAGTTTAAAATGAACAATATTTGTGAAGTAAATTACATATACTTGAAAATTATTAGTTGTATTTGTGAAGCATTGTAAAATAGAGAAGTAGAAAAATGCAAGATTTAAAAGCGTTGAAAAAAGGACGAGTAAAACATAAGAACAGAACTAACAAGCAAATTTTAATAGTTTCAAAAGCAGTAAAATTTGGCATCAAAGCCGAAGCGTTGATCAGATTTACAATGTTCTCTTAAGTTCAGCATTTTTTATATGATCGGAAAGAATGGCTTATGTTATTCAATCTGACTACTTAAATAAGCGGCAACCTTTGGAAGGAATGCGGAACAAACCAAAGCCAAGCTTTTAATATTCCATGACATTAAAAATGTGTAGCATTCAAAAATTTATTCCATGTGGCAGTGTAATTTGAAAAACATATTCAACTGTTTATAATTATTTCAAGAACAGGTATAAATTGCATTTTTAGAAAAGTTGAAAACACAGAATTTGAAGAGAAGTTGCCTCGAATGTGTGAATCACGGGGGTGGTTTGATAGCATGCTTGCTGATAGAGACATTCTATTAATTTTATAGAAGCATGAATCAGGCACAAAATGGAGAATTGGAAATAGAATCCTAATTCATCGCTAAATGCATAAATGGTCTTGGCATTGTTGTACAATTGATAATGCTCAATTGATGCATATGGCAATCTTTGCTGATATTGAAATAACTGTAAATGGAAAAAGTGTTGACGTCAAGTAGCAAATTTTCATTTTCAGAGAGAGTTAAGGGAACGAAGAAGATGTAAAATCTTAACGAGTGGCAATAAACAATTCTAACTAATCAGAATGTTTTGCTTAGAGTTTATATAAATCGATCTGCAATTTTTAAAATCGATCGAAGGTGGCCGGCTGGTTGGTTGGTGAGCCGAAGTGGATGAAAAGAATACATATAAATTTGGTTAGGGAAGTGAAGTGTGAGAAAGACGATACGATCCGATTCCGATTGCGGATGGAGGATGGGTGGAAGGAAAAGATGCACCAAACTGTTGATGAATACAAATAGTCGATGGAAATGGTTGGAGAGAATGGAAGTCAAATCGATGCATGTCCAGAATTAATGATGCAGATATCGACGGTGATGAGCTCTTCGAGTAAGCATGAACGAATGAACTGAAGGAAACTAATTGATTGATGACAATAAGGTTGTGTAGCGATAATTTTATGCACATCACTCTGCAGTTCAATCCTTCAATAAAAATTCTTTGATTTTTGAAAGCGAACTGCTTTGAGTGGAAAAAGTAGGAATGAAAGATAAGGAATTAGAAGATTCAAGATTTGAAGACTTACATAGAAAGAACATTTCGCTTGTTCTTCGAAATTTATCACTTAACTGTAGTTTAAATATCAAATAAAGATCATGCAGGCAAAGAGAGAGAGAGAGATGGAGAGAGAGAGGAAAAGAGATGCAAGATTAATGTTTTGAAGTAACATCTGGGTGAAGCGAAAATTTTTTTGTGATAAATATAAATTTCGTAAAAAATCACGAAAGTTCTAATGAAAGTGCAGAGAAAAATTAATTAGTTTTCAATCCATCAGAGACTATTTTTCAAATAAAAAAAATTCTAGTCAAATTATGACAAATTACTTTAAATGAAGATTACATAACATGTAGAGAGTTGAATTCATGATTATGAATTTATTCCATTGTTGTTTATTAATTGTGATAAATTATCGGTGATAAATTGTCGGTAAAATATTTAAATAAATTTTTCGTTTAATGTCGTACTTTTACTCTCAAAACCAAAAGAAATCATCAAATTGTAAGGGTTATTATATTTGTGTTGACGTACATATGATGGACTAAGCTCTGGTCTGCTTTAAATTATGCTTAATAATACTTCAATCAATAAGTCTCATTTACAGGTGTCAGACATTATATTTCAAAGTGTTCATTTAAAGTTACAATGATTAAATATACCATTAACACTTAGGATAACACTAGTATCACAGCTATTATACGATCGAAGAAAGTAAAAAAAGTAATAATCAAATCCATCATTTTTCAACACTTCAAACATGCCGCTGTTTACTTTTTTGGGCACTCATCGTCAATTTTATTGCTTCATTTCATTTCTGGCAAATTTAATTTCTCGCATATATTAGAGAAAAATTTATTTTATGCAATTAAAAAGAAGACGGAAATAATGGAATAGGTCAACGTTAGCACAAATTTCGTACGATCAATTATTTTTACTGAAATTACTGGATTTTAAGATGGATTTTGTTATCAGTATGAGTACCACTTATTATTTTTTAGCAATAAAAAAGAATCACCAAATTCTGATTTACAAAACTAATTCTCATATTTATAACAAATCCATTCCACTCAAATGGTAAAAATATTAATGATTGCAGATAAATCCAAATATGTAATGTTCTTAATATTGAAATATTTTTGAATTTTACACATTCAAATGTTTTTGCAGCAAATTGTTGTAGAAATCTTCACATTCTTTGATATTTCCACTTTTATCATCAAATTTATCATTCAATATTGATAATTAGAACTGCATTACTAAAATTATTTCATGTAACGTTCGAGATTGGAACAGGTTAACTTTGAATACTACCTTTAAAATATTTCCAATCAAGTAAAATGCAATCCTTTTAATGCATCATAAGCAAAATGCTTAGCAAAAGTTTTTATACATTATATAAAGAAATTATAAATCTTAGCTTTTATTTAAGCGATTAATTCTGTCGTAAACATAGTATGAATTATAAAAGAAGCATATGTTTTCAAAATTTAGATAACTTTATAAAATGATCCTCCGCTCTCCATTCTCTCAACTATCGCATTACATAGCATCACTATAATCTGGAAATGAGCCGCCAACAGGAAACGAATAAATTGAATATTTGTTTGGTGAGCAAAGCGGAAAAGGGAGGAGTGTGCGACAAAAGGTAAACAAATAAAATTCGATCATTGCACCATCGATAGTTTACAAGACTCCAATTACATGCTGCTATCAAAGATCGTCAAGACTTTTTAATTTAATACGTAATAAAATGTAAATCGAATAACGCTGTATACTTCAATTATTTATCGAACGATAAGCAAAAAATTTCGCCCCTTTTATTGAAAAAGCTGAAATATCATTTTTACGGCTCTTTCGCGCTGGACGAGAAGATATTTTGGAAACTTAAATTATAACCATAAATTCAAATTATAATTACAAATTTAATCGTATACTCACATGTAGTGGACTTTGGATATACCGAACGGCGTAACTTTAACTGATGATGAAGATGCAGTACTGTGATTTTAACTGAAGAAAATTGTATTCCTGTAATTATCCATGTCAGCCTATTTATTCCATTTCAAAAAATAATAATATGAATGCGATTATTAACAGCGCAATAAAATATGGAATTAAATCGTATACATCAAAAATTTTTAAATTGAAATTTTTATGAAAATTATTTTTCAACAAATGCAATGTAAATTCATTGTTTATTTTGTCGAACTGACAATGTGGCTGAAATGGCAATTTTTAAGTTTATTGTAATATGAAAGAAAAATTTTTCCATTCTTTAATATCGAAGAATGCTGAACATATTATATTATTCTTAGCGCATTTTTCCCTTCTATTAGAAGAAAATTAAAAATGAAAATCAATAAATTATATTAACCAACATTCCGGTATCTCGTACTTTTCACTGTTTTTATTCAGTAATTCTGTTTTAATTGCTATTTAATCCTGGTATTGTTGTTTTTATTACTGTTTTAATCCGCGTATCTACTCATTATCTAATTTCGACTATCTAATTCTTTTTTGCCAAAAAATTGCAAAATATTTACACGCGCCTGTTTCCTTTCCTGTTTCATTCATTTCAGGAAGTTTCTGAAATAAGTTATGCTAGTTCGTTTTCTTCAGTTTTCTGAATGATATGATCAAATAGTTGTTTTTTTTTTCTAAAATTGACATTTAGACAAAAGAAATATTATAAAACGGGAAGTTACTGCTTGTCAAAATCCACTCCAATTTTAAAATTTTGTTATAAATTTTCTTAAATATAATTTTGTCGAAGTGTTCAACGATCATGAAAGTTAGGCTACATGCACAATTATAACTTTATTGAGAAGTAATGAACAACTACTCAGCATTTTTCAATGTACTTTCAAGATCGAGAATAAGTAAGAATTATAAAATTCTGTATTCTTCCAGAGCAAGTTTCCTCTGAGATTCTTATTCATCACACTGCAACTTTTACTTTTGAGTAGCAGTACGAGAAATGTGCAAAACTCAAATGGATTACAAATATTTGCTTCAAAACTCAATAACACAGCAATGAGTTCTCTTTTTAATTCTGAATTTCCAATCAAAACCATTTTAGTAACATATAAAGGAAAACGATTGAATAAATCACTCGAAAAACAGTTGATACAACAACTAAATAATATGCATTCATTTCACATTTCGAAGTAACAAGAAATAAAATGTTTAGAACATTACGCAGGAAGTGGAACTGGAGCAAGTGGGAAAGGTTAATCTGTGAGTGGGTATTTCCAAATTACAAAAGTGTATTAGTAAAGTGGACAATGTCCAACAAAAGAAGCTTTAATTTTTCCATTTAGGATTTGAAACAATTTTCTTGAACTATTCCCTCAACTTTTCCTCCTTCTGCATGGATGGATGAATACAACTGATTGTAAAGCAAGAAGAAAATTGTCTCGTAAAACAAAACAATTTACATTAGAAATGAACAAAATGTCTCACTCTGTTCTTATTTCTGAAGCAAATATTTACGATTTCAAATTTATCAAAATTTGAACAGCTCGCAATCAAAAATGCACAGCCAAATTTTCTACAGAGAAGAAAGATTAGTTATCACACTCAATAGTTAACTCGAGACTTTTTCAATACATCAATTTTAGCACTTTTAATTTTATATTTGTTGCTCCATCAAACTTTTCAATGACCGTTCAATCAATTGTCGATGACCGATGCGTGTGACACCGAGTTGCGTTAACAACGATCGATCAAAAGACAACAAATGGGCGCCGCTAATTTGAAATTGCTGAAATTTCCGGGAATGTTCCGAAAGACCCAATGTTTTTAACCATGCAACAATATCATCAGTTGTCCAGTTTGCCACTTGTTTATCGACAAAATTGTTACTTATAGATGAATTTGCGTGATTACCTGCAAACATTATTGTACCAAATTAAGCTGAACTCTAAAACTATCTTAAGGTTTCATATTTTTCAGTTTAAAATATACTTCCAAATAAAGCATTATAAATGCCAGGAAGAAGAAAATTTAGAGAAATTTTTTCAAATTTTCAACTTGTCATACAGACATTTTCAAACTGTCATACAAAAAAAGCACAAAGGAGTAAGGCAACGGAATGGAAAAAAATGTTGAAACTTTCCGAAAAGTGAAATAATTCTAAATTACAGAACTGATCGTTGAGTTGTGTGTTCAATACCACATTACAACTCTCCAAAATTATCAGAGGATGAATGGCAAGCTTTTTTAATGAATCGAAAGCACTAAAGAAAGACGGGCAAGCAGATACACAACAGCAATGAAATAATAATATATTTCTGTGCAGCTTACTGGATTCAGCCGTAGGCTCGTTATCGGAATCTCCGGTACCGCTGTCCGGTTCATCATCGTTGCAATTAGTCGGTGAACTTACTGAGGATTTGTTGTGAGAGGACAGGAGAGTAATAGACGATGCCCGTTGTTGACGATCCGATAATGACTGTCCGCTCAACGTCGACAGCGTGGAGTTCAAGCTCATCTGGAGAGAAATTCAAATGCCATACAGAATATAAGAAAAAGGGATGATAAAATTGAACAAAGAAGTTCTTTTACTGGAAAAAGGGAAAAATTAATATATTGAAAAGTTCAAATGTGTCACGACAAAATAATCCTTTGCACATTTCGGTTACACACTGACAGATATACAGCTTCAATCAAACTTTCTGCCTAACACTATCTTCAGAATAAGTCATAAAATTAATCTAAGTTATTTAACTTATATCAATATAATGCTCAAATTTTCATTTTACCAGTAAGTTTTCTCGACCTTCCTCCTTGAGAAAGATTAAAAATAAAAAATTGAAAACATTCAAAAATGGGTCTCTCCAGAATGACCATATTAGAAAAGACTTTCAAAGACTGCATGAACTTTTGATTTTTGAAAACTTATTTCAAATTAGAGACAAAAATTGATTTGCAAAATGCATAATAGCAGTGGATCAGGAAAATTTTCCTGTATCCGGGAAAGAAACATGCGATGATTTATTAACATACACAAGAACAAGCTTTCGATTTCGTTGCGTCCAGTAAAAACATGCAAAAAGGGAAAGAAGAAACAGTTGAGGGGAACTATTGAATGGCAGTTGAAGGTATAAAATTACATTATACTTACCGAATCATGATCACTGACAGCTTGCGGTCGCTGTTGAACAGGTGGAGGTGGCAACGAAGGTGGTGGTGGTGGTGCTACTTGCTGTAAACAACTGCTTCTTCTGGTATACGTTGAGCTACAGTTTTCCTCAAATTGATTACTAATTAATGAAACATGACATGTCGAACTGGTAACAGATACATTAGTGGTTGGTTTCACAGATCCCGGTATCGTTATTACGGTAGCACCACCTACTGATCCCGTATCTTCACCACATTCTGATGGTTCAAGCGAAGTACGCGACGATGTATAGCTGAAAACGAAAATTGCTAAAATCATAAAAATTCGAAATAATTGAAACAAAACTCATCATTGGTATCTTTCAAAATACATGACAGATACATGAT
Source organism: Acanthocheilonema viteae (assembly GCA_900537255.1). Classification (NCBI taxonomy): domain Eukaryota; kingdom Metazoa; phylum Nematoda; class Chromadorea; order Rhabditida; family Onchocercidae; genus Acanthocheilonema; species Acanthocheilonema viteae. The sequence continues at coordinate 42,494 of UPTC01000077.1, read as the reverse complement.
GCTGGCGCAACTTACGGGAATATCGAAGACATAAACATTTTAGCAGATCGTCTCACCCACTATCTTTTTTCGATGCAATGCTCGTTGGAGAATGCTCTGACTTTCCAACTTTCCATTTTGTTGAACTTGGTACGTTTTGTCGAACTGATTCAGACAAACTTAATCCACCGTAGCTGCTACAAAGTCATTTATTTTTACAGAATATTCCTTTCTCGTCCTAAATGGTTGACCTCTCGGGTTTTTAGAATGGAATCATCTGAGGAGGGTAACTACGCAGATCTCATCATAATCTCGAAAGTTTGAAAAAAGCTTTCCACTAAGATAATATCGAAAATATTTGAAATATATCAAACCTGATAACTGTAGCTACGGGAGGATTCTCCAGTAAGAAAACAACTTTTTTCGATGCATCATTATTGCTACTTTGAGCAACCTAAATTTCTCCATGATATAATGAGAATTTAATTAAAAATAATTAAACCATACAAAATAGAAGTATTTTCATGATTTATTGCATAAAAGCCTGCCTTGCCTCTCCTTTTTGCTAGTGCATTACGTAGATCAGAATCAAATCCACGTGGTATGGTTGCGCAATAGTTAGCTGGTTCACGTCGTATGGTAGGTTTCAGTTTTACCGTTGATAACACTTCATTGCTAATCGTTGGAGAACTGATAGCAGGGGTTCCCGTTTCCTTCGATTCAGAATCACCATGTTTAGCATCATTTTTAAAAGACTGAAAATTAGTTTAACTAACCAAGAAGAATAAACCAGGAAGTTCTTCACACTCAGAGGAATCCGGAATTCCGTATATGGCTCAAAAACTGTTGAAAATAACCGATTTATTTATACCCTTATATTATCCCATTGAGGGAATACTCATTTAATTAATTTAATTAATATCCGGGACAAAATTTTGTAGTCTTACAAGAATACATACCACAGATTTCACTGTTGCTGTCCCAGCGGATAGAGGCATGGATGGTGGTAGTGGAGGTGGAAGTGGTGGAGGGGGTGGTGGTGGTGGTGGTGGAGGTGAAGGTGAGGGAACTGTTTCGATTCCAAGTGAAGCTGCTAGTGCTTCTGCACGTGAAGCGCTCACGTTGGACGGTGTTACTGTCGGAGGTATACTATTCATCAAAGTATTACTTCCACTCGAGGATGATGTTGTGAAGTTATCAAATAACGGTGGAGGTGGTGGAGGTGGTGGTGTTTTGGGTCGGTCGATGGGCTTAAAAGGTCGTGAATAGTCTGATGTGACCTGTCTATTAAATGAAGTCAGCGAAGACGGTTCATCATCCACTGATCGAGGCAAATCTACAACAGAGGATGAAAAACGAAGAAACAATGCAAAATTTAAGAGATTGAAATTTAAACAGTTTTAAAGTATTGAAATTTGAGTTGTCATGATAATCTGAGTGATATATTGGAAAGGAAAAAGTGGTCTGAATTTATTCAGTAAATGACAGTTAATAATTACCGATACATAAATTATGTAATTAGTACTCACAAAAGATGCAGACTAGGTAAACTACCGAATATTATTGAAGGGTCATTGAAAAACACTAAATTCTACCAAAAATAATTACTATAAGTTAAAATTTCCAACAAACAAAAGCCAAATAACTCTGTCACTCAAATACGAAAAAGAAATATTTCATTTTACGCACTTGAATTAATTCTTGAAAACTTCAGAAAGTTAATGTCAAGAGAAAAGAAATATTAAATAATAACCTGGTGAAGAATTAAAGCTTTGCATTATTGAAGGAGCGCAATGCTCATTAGCAGTTATTGGCGGTAAAGTGGTTCGGTGCAAACCACCTTTTTTATAGCGCTTTAGATCATTCACCGAACTAAACTTCAGACCATTTCCGTTTGGTAGTGAATCCTACAATGAATTCCAAGCACATATTGCTCAACAAGAAATAAATATTCGAAAAGAATTTGTAAAATTATAAATTGTTCTCTCTGGAATGGAATACCATAAAATGGGAAGTTGAGACGTGAAAAATGTAAAATGGCGGTGCTATTTCAAAAAATTAATGAAATCAGCGAGGTGAAAGAAGAAAGTGAAAAAAAGGGAACCTCGTGTATGGGAATTGGTTGAAATTGTGAAGTGCCCTGTCCTTGTCGTTCCATCAGTCGTTCCAATTCTTCCATTGAAATACGTTTCGAACCATTGATTCGTTGCTTTACAGATGCAAAGCGCTCATAATTGCCATGATTTAATGCTTCTACCGATTTAGCAGAGTGTATAGGTAACATACTATTACCATAGCCGTACATATCACCTTTGTTACCTGCAAAATTTAACAGTAAGAAAAATATTAACTCTCATTTAACATTATTATTTATCAACTATTGCTAATTAATTAATATGTCCGATACAAGAGTTAGGATTTAATTAATGAATTTCAATGATAAATGGAGAAGTGTAAAATGTAATCTTTAATCAAATATAATAAAAACCATAAATCCAAGAATGGTAATAAGCAAATATGGAAGATTTAAAATGCTGATTTTTTCAAGTTGAATATTTGTTCAAGCAATGTAAATGCTAGAACTTTCTTCTACTCTGTCTTTTAGCATTTTTTAAGCTCTTTTTCAGAAAAAAAATTTTAAATTAAATATATTTTAAAATTCATGCAAGAATTTTTCACACTTTATAGATCTTTGAAATAGACTGGAACCAAGCAAACGATACACAGTTAAAGATAACACTCATACAATAATGACAGGAATAGAATATGAAGCTGAACATGCGGTACAATCAGATCTTTTTAACATTTTCAAGACTGAATTATGACTTTTAATTTAAATCATTTTCTCAGATCGATATTCATATCTGTCTATAATCTTTTAGAAGATGTTTCAAAAATCAAAATTCAAAGCGGGAAAGGTTAGAAGCAACAAACAACGGAAGCAACATTAAAGGTGCAACTAATTTTTCAAGCATTCCTTAAATATGTTCAAAAATGTGACTTTACTTCATATTTTTGTGAAGTAAAGTCATATTATGCTGTTTTTGAGAAGATAAATTTATAAAAGTAATTGAATTACAATACTCAATGAAAGGTTTCTGAAACTGTTTTCCGAATACTATTCAAATTGTAAAAGAAATGCTCGCATTGTTCTAAGCTAGAATGATTATTTCATCATGACTTCTTTTAGAAGAGAAGATCGATTGTCGAAAATTTGGTTGAAATAATGAAAGTAAAATGAATTTACCGTTAAAGCGAAAATTTGTAAGACGACGATTTCGGTGTGGCAATGAATAGCTGATGTCCGCTTTGTGCTGTGACAATGTTGGTGGACGATATTCTCGAACTATAAGCGTTTACATGCACAACAGAAGCATGCTGACTTGGTGTTCATATCACTTTTGCAATTTTTGAAGTGAAAGTAAATATTGGAAGAATACAGCTAATACAAAAGAATGATATTGGAACCGATGAAATACTTTCCTCACAAAGTTTTTTTTTACATTATTTTCTTAAGAGATGCTAATTTTACTCAGAGATCATACTGTATAAAACATTTGCTAATTAATCCGATCATATGTGCTATTGTATTTTAAGCAAATCACTATGTATTTTGCATCAAATACCCCTTTGACCTATAAAACACAATCATGAAAGACAAAAACGTTTCCTTGTATAAAATTGCATAATTTTTTTCCGTCACCGTCAAGTTCATGCTAAGGGATGACCTTAAAATAAGCATTGAAATTCAAAACATAAAAATAACCACCATAAGAACTAGAAAATATGATGCAACTGAATGCTTTTTTGATCTATAATTGGTTTTTCTTTTTTTTTACATTCACTAACAAATATTTATTCATAACATAGTACGCAAATAAGATAATAAAATGTTGTTCCGTTTTAAATTAAAAAATAAATAAAAAAAGATTAATATTAAGATAAAACTGAAGTAAACAAAGTAACCAATACGTGCTTCATGTACTTTAAACATCATGCTATATCTGATTGATATAAATAAACTGATTTCAATTATTTAAAAAATTTCAAATTAAAAAAACTACCAACCTGTGCGAGAAATATTCATCGGCATCGTATGAACGGGCCGAAAATTGAATGAACCAGGATCAACAGTAATCACCTAAATAAAATCAATTTAATTTATTGTTTCATAAAAACATATAATAAGGAACATTAATTTAAAATTTTCGGCTTTCTTCTATAATGCTTTCTGTTACCTTTCTCGGCTGATAAGGAAAAGCTTATCGCGTTGTGATTTGCATCTTAACATTAATTTTACTTTTTGATAATAGAAAAGAAATCCGAAATGAAATGTTCAACATTGCAAATACTTCCTGTTTCTTACACCTGATAATTATCTTAGAAATGAGACTGCTAATAGTAATGAAAATTCCTAAAAAATCCAACCTGCGAGAAAAATTCAACCCACCTTTAATGTCACAGTATCTCCTGATGATTGTATTAATTTGTGAACTTGATCATGCGGTGTTCTGTGCACATCAATATCGTTTACCTGAAGCAAGAAATCACCGGGCCTTAGACCAGCTTTCATGGCCATTCCCTGCAGATCAATTCCTTCGAATTTTTGCAATGCTGGATTACACAATGTTGGAGTGAAATTCCCAGCTTCTGAACATAAAGAATTAATTAATTTCAAGATCACTAGAAGTTAAACTCAATTTGGATCCGCACCAAATCACTTTTAATTTTAAAATATTTTTCTCCATTGCGCTCTTGTTTGAATTTTATTCAAAATTTAACATTTTGAAGCCTTCACTTTTTTTATTTCATTTCAAAATTAAAATAAATATGTTCCAGTTACTGTACATCAAAAGTATGCATGCTCAAGAATAACCAGTTAAACAATAGAGAGAACAAACTTGTAGCACCGCGTAAAACGAATCCAAAACCTCCCTTACCATCTCGTGGTATTACAACGGTACGTGGTATGTTCACTCTGTAAACAAAACATACTGTTAAATTCAGTAAATAAAACTTTGTGAGATATAAAATAACTGATTTTATCCATTTCACTTCACAGATTAAAAAAACAAGGCAATCGCTCGAATTACATAATTTTTTGATTTGATTTCATGTGTGAAAAATGCTTTTAGAAAAAATTTTCAAAAATCAATAATTAATATCACTGCAATGTTATTCAGCTAGAAGTTGAACAGTTCCTTTGATTTCGTGGATTTGAGCGTATTTTAGAATGACTATCATTTATTTTTCCAGTCAGAAAGATCTATGTTTCTTGCAATTAATAATTACTGTTTCCGGTTCTCTTCCTGTTTCAAAATCAATTTTGTATGACTTGTATAAGCTTGATAAGCTTGACAAATCTACTTAAACAAACTTAGCTATCAAATGAGTATCACTGAACGATTGGAACTATTCGATTATTTGATATAATGTTTAAATACTTAGCAAGGCCTATTAAAGAATAACTGCCGTCATATTATTTCATTAGGTTTTCAATCAGTCTGATTATCTGGGCTTGATTGACTGATGTATAAAATTTAGAGAAGAAAAAAAATTTTATTTCATTTTGTTTTTATATCACATTTAGTCATTGTAGCCGAAAAGTCGGAATGAGATAAATATTCAGAAAATGTTTGATCGAATATAAAAAACATACTCAAAACCATTCATGTTGAGCAATGGATAAGCTGGATATCGTCGCATGGTACTGTATCCACCACCAACATCTCCTGGGCATGTTTTATGACTGGATATTGATATGTGACTTGGTGTTGGACTAGCTGGTATCTACAAATGTAATTTTATATTTTTATAAGCTATTGATACATGAGTTACTAACTTTCACATTATTCTACTTTGTTTAGCATTAAATGGGTTAAGCAAAGTTTGAGCGAAAAGTTTGATAATGCTAATAATACAGGTGTATAATTCACATATAAATTACTGACATTTTACAATTTTGTTCCAATGTAGAATTGGAATTATTTTATCAAAAATTTTACCATAGATCGATATTCACTGCTACAAAGTGATGCCTGACTTGAGGATCGTTGACTGGATGGTAACATTGATGAACGCCTTCTAGGATTGAAAGTCGGCTTTATGTTGTACGGTACTGAAAATTTATATATATATATATATATTGATTTAGAAACTTATTCAATTTTATCATTTCCAGTATTAATATTATGATTGTTTTGGAAAAAGATTAGATATGAGAGAATTAAAAAATGTTCGGTATATTTGTTCTAAAGATGGGCCAAGAAGTGGACAAGTGATATCCTCCAAGATTCCAAAATTTTTCGACTTATTCGAATCCTAAATGTATCAGAAAGTTTCTAATAAAAGCAAAGATCGCTGAAGGACGATTCTATCATCAACAATCTGTCAAAGAGATGGAACGAACCAGTGGACACAGGATCGTGGTTCAAAATAACTTTCGTTATTTCATGCGAACCAAGAATCTGTGCTACATCCAATGCTGTTTGGCTTTGCTTATTGACAATTGTCGGATTAGCACCACGAAATAATAATAAACGTGCGCAATTTGGTCTGAAATATTTTCAGCTAACAAAACTTTACTTTTTTTTCTTGAATTGGTAAGGATAGAGTGTGAGAAGCAGTCACATTTATTCTTTTTAAACTAACAAAAAGTTAATTTGTTGAATAAATACTTAATTCGAATTGTTTAATTCAAATTTCATTCGAATTTTTATGTTACAGAAGCACAAAATTTCATAATTTATAAACGGAATGGCATAAATATAAATCTAGAAAAGAAGAGAGAAAAGAAATTCATTCAAAATCAATTACTTATTATGGATGGCGCAAACGTGAAGCGGAGTATTCCCATTGATATTCTGTGCATTAATTTCAGCTCCATAGTATATCAGATAATCAACATGCTGCACCAAACCATTTTTGCATGCCTGGAAAAAAGCAGAATTTTGCTAATTTTAAACTTTTTAAATTTTGTCTATAAAAATTAGCATCAATAAATTGAAATAACAAAATAACTGAATTCGAAAGAACAGATAAAAATGAATTAGAAAAGTAAATAATAAAGAAGGAATTTCGCCATGTATTTCAATCCAGTTTGTAAAAGTTGCTCAATATTTTTAATGGTTACAACACAAAGTATGCATTTAAAAAACTGCATTATTTTTGTTGAGCAATTTTTCTTAATTTCCGTAAAATGTGGTCATTTATTCTCAAGATCGAGAAGAAAATAATAGCTATACAAGAATTATTTCGATCACACTTCTAAATTTGAATCATTTCACCTCCTTATTGTACGAAACAGTCATTTGTTTCTTCGTTAATAAATTCTAAAATAATGAAGTAAGTCTATCTTTATTTTTGACTGCATCCTATAATAATCTTTTTTTTAAACTCTAATTTTATGAAGTTTAAAAAAGTAAATAGCATTATAGGAATAATATCATGGAGGAAATACTACTTTTTAGCGTTTCTTCCCACAGAAAAAAAATCATAAATTGTCTAAACTTTTGAAAATGCCATAATATCGATTGATGGACAAGTTTCGATTGCTACTACATAAAAGGAATTACTACAGGAAAGTGTATGAATCTATGAGTTCATCATATTTGAGAAAAATTTAACTTTTAATTTGAAACTTAAATGAACAAAATGTCTGTCTTTAAAATGCACAATACTGATTTAACAGAAAGGAAAAAAAAAGACATAATAACCAAAGGTCAATGCATTCAAATGCTCATTGAAGCAATGATGCATTATTATGTATTTTGCACAGTAATTCCACTTCTTCTACAATTGTCAAACGAATCAATACATTGGGAAAAAAGGATTAAACCATAATTTTTGCATTTAATGTAAGGATGCAATAATACAATTTATTTGAACATTAAATGTAATCCGCGGTGAACTATGAATGATGATTCCAAGAGATATATTATGCAAATGATAATCAGTCTTAGATTTTCATGGATATACAAAAAGAAAAATATTTTTGAGCAAAAAAATGTATTGAATGCGAAAAGCAACTGAGCGTGTGCTTTTTCTCATAAAGAAATGTCGTTATATTTGGCAGAACAGATAGAACCAGGTGAATAACCTTCGCAGAAATTGTTGATTTTTGGGAAATAAAAAAAAAGAAAGTTTTGATTGGAATGATGATATAGAACAGAATAATGATATGTAAAATTGGTTAATGAAAAGGATAGTGGGAGATAGTAAGCGTTGATGGTTTGATGATAATTTGTGATAATATTTGTCACAAATTTGTGACAATATTTGACAATATTTTGCAGTATTTGATAATATTTCGACAAGTATTATCATCCATATGATAATACATGGATGATGATATTTATCGAAGAATAAAATGGAAACATTTTTTTATATTCTTCGCTGAATATCGAAATTTAAGCCAGGATAATTAATACTATTTTATTTATGAAAATAATTCGGATCTTTTTGTTAATTGTATCCAAAGAAAATTATTACCTGATTAGATAGACAACTATCAGATATGGCTCACAAAGCTTCCCGTTTTCTTTAGGGAAATAAATTTTTTAATGAAGACTGATTTTATCACAACTAACATTATCTATCATAAATGCTAATATTGCTTAGTTATTAGCATTTATGATAAATAGATAAAATTAGTGACTGTATTTTTCGGTTGTGGAACAGCCAAGAAGTGAATGGTTATATGGAAGATCAATTCAAAAAGAAATAATCTATTTATTGATTCATCGGTCATCTTCACTCGTCAACATTTCTATTTTTCCTACATGCATGCTTGAAGCTTCCAAGCTAATTTCACATTTTTCCTCTCCCCGAATATTTCAACTGAACAACAACAGCTACTTCCTATCATTACCATGGGGAGCGCAATTTTACGACGTATAAATTCACAGAGTGCAATGCTTCACATCACAGAGGAATGTGAGGAATGGTGTTTTTTATACTCAAAGCAATATTCTCTCTCGTTATCATCAAAACTAATATTAATAATAAAAATAACAAGATTATGCGTACGAAAATATCGTTGTTGAAGTTATTACTTCAAATTTTAAAAGTGAACGAGTTTTTGGATTAAATCTAATGAATAGTAAAAAAATGATTGACTAATTCAATCATTTTATGTGATATGAAAACGGAGAATTTCGTGATAAAAAGTAAGGGAATAAATCCATAGCGAGAAGAGTGTAAAACATTCGTAGTAATTAACAGCTTTTAACAAACTGTCATTAAAAATTGCAGAATTTAAGAAGTCCTTTCCCACTTCAACGAGAAAAATGCTAGACGGAAGAAAACATCTCCCGCAACAAAATATCCTATTTTCAAGCATTTGTATCGTTCATGGAGGGAAAAAAGATGAAATTTTTAAGAAGATATTTTAGAAAAAAATTTTAAAAAAAAATTGTTATTGAATCATTTCTTGAAGTTTATTTTTAAGATATTTGATATAATTGAGAATGATACGGTAGCTAGAAAATGGAAATCTTTATTAAACAGAATCTCCTCCCCTTTTTTTCTTTCATAGCAATAATAAATTTTACTGCGATAGCGGAAATTTATTAAACTTAGATATATGAAATGCTCAGAAAAAATTGATTATAAATTTTCCAAATTCTCTGAAACTTAATTTATGAAATCCTAATTTAATATTAAAAATAAGTGGAAACAATGCGAAAATATTGTTCATAAAGTAAACTGATAACAAAAATAACAGTACAAACCTGATGTATTTCATGATTTCCATCCAAATCAGTTACAGTAATATCTGAATAATTATATAATAACATTTGAGCCACTGATGACTTCGAACTACTTTGCAGCATATTGTAATAGAGTGGTGTCAAGCCAAGTGGATCACGATAGTTTGGTGATGCGCCAAGTTCTAACAGGCAGTTCACATTTTCTGCCAAGGACCAGTAGGCTGCTTTATGCATTGCTGTCTACAAAATATTCCAGGATAAAATATCATTAAGTAATATCGTCACTTTAATTTGTTGATATTTCAAAATCTAGCATATGACTGCATTGCTATTGATATGATAACACATATAGCACCCAATTATCAAAATATTGTTTGAAATTCAAAATTGTGCTAGTTTCAATGGAATATGGAGCATTTCCAATTGTTAAGCAAATTTAATAAATAAAACTTTTAACCTAATTCAAATTCTAATTCATTTCAAAAATTTTAAATTTAATAGCTAAAGTAGCCAAAATTTATATTTCCATTTTGATCAAAATATATGACTTCATATTTCAAAATAGTTATAATTAAACTAATTAAACTACACTGCTTCTCTTGAACTAATTTTACAGTAAATTTACCTGTCCATCGCTGTTTCGGAAATCAACATGAGCTCCATGTTCTACCAGCGTTTTAATAAAACTTTCATTGTGCGGTAATGAGCACACCATTGTCAACGGTGTCTTTCCTTCATTATCATGAAAATTAGGATCAAATCCCGCACTGCACATTTCTTCCACCTTTTTTAGCTGTCCAAGAGCAATGTGATTCATGAATTTTTTTAAATTTGACTGAAATATGAACATGGCTCAGAAAAAGAATAACATACAAAAAAGATAAAATACTCGTTCAGAATAAATTATGCCTTTTTTCACTTTATTTAATAAAAAAAGAATTTTTCACAACCAAAAATAATCCAATAAATTTACCTTAGTATGTAATTTTTCCAACTGCTTTTCGTCAATGTTCAACATTTTGTAAACCCGCTTTTTGTATTTGAGCTTAAAAGTCACCATTTTGATATGATTAAAAACTTTGATTATTTATCAAAATTTTATTTATGAAAGAGATGAATTCAAGAATGAAATAAAAAATAAATCAAAAACTTCAATAAGAGGTCATTATTTTGGTATTTTTCCAAACAGACATTTATTTCAAACGTTTGTAAATTACTTACTATTGTTACTAGTACCGATTTTTTTTCAATTCATTTTTATTAAAAAAAAAACCACACCGAAAGCTGAAGCACTAAAGAATTATTGAGCTATTTATTGTATAAAAACTTATTAAAATATCGATTATATAACAAATATTTCTGCTCAAAATTTAGAACTGAAGGACGAAAATAACCTCGAGATAAGGGACACAATCATGAAATGGATATTCACGTATCGGACGGTCTTCCAGCAGGAATTTGCCAGCACGACCATCGCACGGTGGCAGAAATAAGCCATAGTTGAATAATTGAGGTAACTTCTGTAACACATTTATTTAAAGAAAAATCAATAATCACCAGATCAGCTCCTTTTTTTTTTACCTTACCAGCCATTGTTAACAATTAAAAGAATTGCAGAATTGCCGACATCTTTAACTTTTAGTTGTCGCATTGTTATCTACGTCAATTCCAAATAATCTTTCGAACGATTACGTGAAGAAATTACAAAAAGATGTGAATTTGTTCGAAATTAAGACCATCAAATTCATAAAATCATGAAATTATTTAAAAATATTTTGAATTATTATGGATTTTTCGAAGTATTCTTTAATGTACGGGTTTTTGATAATCTCTCATAATTAACCGAAATTTCTGAAAACGAATACGGAAACAATTAAGGAATGTTAATCTGAATAGAGAGAGGATGCCAAAAAAAGAATCTCGAAGGAACAGGAATGCATTATTAAATTAATTAAAAAAAGAATTTTAAAAAAAAACCCAAACCCACATACAATGTAAAACTTACATTCTGAAGCGATTGGACAAGCCGTCCTTTGATTTCCCAAATTTTCTCATCAAGATTTACCACCAAACATTTCTATAATTTAACAATTTTTCCACATCAATGCTTTCCACTTCACCACCAATCAACAAGACAATTTAAACATACATTATTCTATTTAGAATTCTCATCACAATGGAATTTATTGAAATTTTGAAAATATTTTTTTTTTTTTTGTATAATTATCGCTACATATAATAGAATTACATGCTACACTGTGTGTACAAAAATAAATGCATATAGTTATTACTATTATGCTCATTGGCTATTTGATGTCATAAATTTGTGTACTGTATTACTTTTTCTGCAAAGTGATTATCCATGATCAAATAATCAGATTGAAATTTTTTTCTTCAACAAACAAACAAAAGGGATCAAATGCATGTATGCATGCATACTTTGTCATCAATTGCTAACATTGGCTTTCTCCAAACTTATACGATCGGCCGATAATTTGTTATGTAAAAAGCATTTTAAACATTCATTTAACCATTAATTTTATACATTCGCAAATATAAATTTGTTTTCTGAAGCGTATAAAAATCGCTTGTTATATGTCTTATAAAAAATTTGCCATTTTTCGTTCATCTTATCGTCTTATTTGCCCAAAACTTTGTTATCAATTTTTTTTTCAAACTTTGAATTTCAAACGTCTCAAGATGAGTTGATCGATGATGAAGGATGAATAAACCTGAATGTGAAGTTCTGGGATGAAAATCTGTATATTCAGTGCATCATCGTCTGCCATAATCATCAAATTTTCCATAATATTATCATACCTGGTACATTTAATCTGTAAAACAAACAAATTTAATATTTAATAGCGATCGAAAAAAATCGCAATTTCACAATATAACAATTAAAAATTAGCGTTCTATTTATATCGCATCAAAATCTCTATTGCAAAATGATACTGCTTTGCGCAATGTTGAAATTTCGAAGTTCAGTACTGAATTTTCAATAAATGTGTCTATTCTATTTAAATTGAGACGACAAATTTTTAAATCAATTATAATTTATGAAACAACTTTAAAATGATGCTATTTGGATGAAGAAATGATATGGAAATTAAATAATTTCAAAAAAAGCGGCAATTTTGCTAAATTTAATGTATTCTAAAACAGGAAAATTTCAAAAAAATGTGAAAAGAAAAGCATTATTTTAGTTATGAAAGCCAATTGTTAGGGTGAAAACGATTCAAATCCCATTCACGTCCATATTGCAGCCTGCAATACTTCCTTGCATCTTAATTAATATTGACCTTATCGACCTTGCCATCTGCCATTCAAATTGAAATTTTGAATTTTAATAAATGAACAGAACAGTGAGTGAGATACCACTTTTGGAGACTTGTAAAGGAGTGGTGGTCTCGTATTATTCATATGATTTCTCGATCACCGATTTCCTAATTCCGGAAAATTTGCTAATATCGCAATTATTTTTTGCTATATAAAAGTCTCGAAATTGTTTTAAGCTATATGTAAGAACGCTTTTCCAATTTAAATTACTCATTCATTTTACTTTGTGACAGTCAAGTATTTTAACCTAATTTCTAACTGAACATAAATTAACCGAAGAAGAAAAATGAAAAATCAATTTGATCGCAATAATTCGAAGAAAGAAGAAGTTGACGAAGTTCCATGATATAAAATGATTTAAACAAATTAAATAGTACAAGATATATGTTTCGTTCTCTGCAAATATCAATGATATCATTTAATTTGTTAAATTACCAAAAAAAAACTTTATAAGTGAATAGATTATTCTTCTCAGAAATTTTTGTATATGAACTAAATTAGGACATATTTCCGTTCAGAAAAAAAAAATATTTTGTGAGACAATTTGTTTGGAAAATGCAATTTATATTAATAATTAGGAAATAAATGGTCTCCTAAGTACAAAGCATTTGCAATTAACTTTATATGTATTATTATTACTATTGCTATCCATGAAAACTTTAGTCTTCAACAAGTGAGTAAAGTTATATGTTAATGAACAAATACTCTTCTAAAAGGGAACTATTGAAGTATACTTGTAAATGAACATGCCATTAATAAGTAATGGTTCAAAAAAAATTGAAAAATCCAAAAAACAATCATTTATGCCTTAATTTCAATTCAGTTGTTAATTTAAGAATTTTTTTATTAGTTGTTCTTTTTGAGACTTTTTAACCTCAAATGTAATGTAATTCCAATTAATTTCATAACTTTAATTTCTAAAATTTATTATCGTCATCCTATCTTTCACATCACTAAGGTCATAATAACATAAATTATTTTCCTTTATTGCAATTTACAGTAAATGATAGCTTCTTACTAAAAAACGTTATTTGAGATATGTAAATTTGAACACATTTATTGGTTTTGCTTATTTCATCAATGTTCATAATAGTTTTTTTCTAAACTAATGAAAGAGTTACATGGAAGAAAGGCAATATGAAAGTGTTAGGGGCAGGCGATCTACGGAAAGTTGCACGAAACTTTCATATTCTTTTCTTTCAAACTTGTTAACTTTTGAAGATGAATAGCTCTTATTAATCAATGAGACCGTTAAAAGAATGCAACAGTATAGAAATTAAAATGAAGCGGTGCTTTTTGAAAATTCTTCATTTAATCAAATTTGGAAAAAGATTTGAAGTAAACATAAAAGGTACGATACATTACCAAGATATCTTCTGTCTCATTTTAAAAGAAAGTGGGATGACACGTAACATTTGTAAATTTTAATTTACAAAGATAATTCTCAAATGCATTTTTGATTTACAGACATAATACATTTGCAAATCAAAAGGTATTAGGGCAAATCGAAAATTTCTTCAATGAAATATGAAATTCAAACAAATTGAAAATCCAGACAGTACCTTTCCAAATGTTCACTAAAACTTTCATGCTTGATAAAACGAAATTTTTGAGCATTGTTGCCACCGGATGGAAAATTCTTTCAAACCTGTTGATGATAAAATCCTTTTTTGACATCTTTAAACCAATGTAATATGTAAAATTTTTGCATAATAAATGATTCTAAGAGGAATTTCAACGCTGAGTTTAATCCCCATCTTAAAACACTGATATTACCTTTATTTATGCTACACAAATACTTTTCATTAAAAATGATCGCTTTCCTACTACATTTTTTCAATACATCCACTTCATCTCAACTCTGAATTCAACTCAAAGTCAACAAAATTCTTCCTCTCCGTCTCCGGAAATGCTTCTCAAAATTTTTCAGTCAAAATGGTTTACCGTTTTTTGAGTATATTCGAAATAAACTTATCTTTAAGAAATATTTTAAGTTTTCCTGAATAAGTCATAGAAAAAACAGTCACCATCTATTCTATTCAACTTTCACTTTCGTTAAAAGTTCACATTTTTAATCCTCGCGAATAAACAAAGATTAAATGATCAAAGATGGACTTAATCTACTGGTTAATAATGACAAGAGCAGGTGCATCGTAAATTTGGATTAAGAGAAGTGGAGAAATCCAGAAAAGTTAATTATCAGAAAAAAATAGGGAATATTTTGTTTTTCATACTGTTTGTTCAATTATATCTGCCTAACTATTAGTAAAACATTTGATTCTTCAGAACAAAGTTTAGAATTTTTCGTCACTGAACACATCGATCAATCAATTATCTTGATTCAAAACACATTAATTAGCGTTTGTGGGCAAGAAGACAGGCCATTAACGGATTTATATCCAGTTC
Source organism: Acanthocheilonema viteae (assembly GCA_900537255.1). NCBI lineage: Eukaryota > Metazoa > Nematoda > Chromadorea > Rhabditida > Onchocercidae > Acanthocheilonema > Acanthocheilonema viteae. The sequence goes on along the minus strand of UPTC01000077.1, from coordinate 27,060 downwards.
ACTTCTCCGTCAAATAACCACAGTTCAAAATCATCTTATATAAAAACCAGTACGTGAAACATTACACACACATATATACATACACACACATACACATACACACACACATACATAAATAAATATATATATATATGTTCTATTTACGTTTGTTCAATTAGCATGTAAGAAAGAATTGTGAATGAATAGGAGAGTGAAAACTGAACATAATTTTGAAAATTTGTTAAAAGCGCCTGCCCCATAATGACATAAAAGAAAATTTTCAATAAAATAGACGGAAAATTGAAATGAACAATTTTTTTATAAGGAAAAATGTAAAAGTCTGTCCTGTTTCTCATAAAGCTAAAAGTTTCTTTTTTTTGATTTTAAATAAAGACTCGGGAATGTCACTAATGGCAAAATTGATATCAAACTGTCCTTGAGGTTCTGAATGCGATAACAAATCAGAAAATGCATAGCAATGAAAAATATCAGACTCTTCGCTTGGGAGAACAGTAAACAGCCGGGTATACTAAAATTCGAGTGATTCATCGGTGATTTTGAGAGAAAAAAAACTGATAATCGAAAATGGATTTCGAATGTGAACTATTCTGCTTTTATAGCTACAATAATAGCAATAATTATTATTAATAAATAAATTTGTCTTAATTTTAATAACATTTCGAAATTTATAAAATAACAAACATCTTGCTTATCTCTCCAAAATGTTTTTTCATCCATGGTGTTCTTTAAACTTTATCCAAAATTATAACATATGAATGACATCAAAATAATATTATTTAGTAATAAAAATCAAGTTTGTAGAATGTTGACAAAACAAGTACAGTTTAAAAATTTAGAAAAGGAAAAATCCTTTTCATTTTAAGAGATAAAAAAATGATTAGAGCAATTAAATTTTGAAATATTGAAGCATTATTTCATCGACCATTTTCAGCTCACTTTCCTACCAGTCTTTGGACGATCTTTCTTCTGAATTCATTTCTCACAAGTATAATTTCCTAATTCTCAAACTTTCCCAAGTAACTTCTCAATTTAAGAAAACTTGTTAAAATGTGTATTTCCGCTAATATTTACGCATGCATATGTTTGTTTGAATTCGAAAAAAATTGAAATACATAAATGGAGCTGTCGATGACCTTGTCTTCGATCTTCCCGACAGCAATCTTATCAGCGATCATTTTAAAAATACTATTAGTGAAAAACTTAATGCCAAGAATAAAATAGTGAAAGAGTGTTTGATGATAGAAGAATGGAAACAGAATATGGTAGAAGAAAGAAAAATCAAGAAAAAAAAACAATTGTAATTTAAAAGAAATGTTTAATTCATTACAAAATTGCTAATTAATTAAATCTCTTTGCTAATAAACCTATCACCTCCTATAATAACTATATTGAAAGCACATATGTTTTATAGGGAGATTTATTTTTGATAGAAATATATGTAAGCTTGCAAATCAGTAAATTGATAGGATCAAATCCTATATTGATGAGGTCAAATAACTGACTACATACTGAAGCAATCAGCATGGTAATGAATTCAATTAAGATTTAGATTCAATTATTAATTATAACGATAAGAAGAATTTAAATAAACGTTTACCAGTCATCCAGATGAAATTGCTGGAATATTAATTAATAGAGAGATTCATTGGAAGTTTCGAAATTTGGCTCTAACGAAATACTTCTATAACATTTAGGAAGAATTATTTGCATCTCTCTGTTACATGCTGGGAATTTTTACGAATAATTTCATTGCTCCCACAGAGTAACAGTTTCAATCAAAAAAATTTGGCTTACAAAAATTAGATTTGACAACAGAAATCTTCACCATTAACAATTCCAGCTTCTTTGAGTGAAAAAAGTGGTGAAAGAGATGAGAATTAATCAATGTTTTGTTTTCAATCACTGCGAAAGTTCGAAAGTTGAGACCGACATGCGCAACATTATTTCATTAAATGTAATGAACATCCTAATTTCATAATTGCTGTTCAATAGGAGATGGCAGATGTCTTCTGGGAACTTTGATGACGACAGCGAGAACTTCTTGTCGCTGCTGTCACCAAAAGATATTAATTTGAAACAAAAAGATATTAACTTGAAAGTGTGTTGCAGAGTGTTTAACAACAATGTAACAATTACTGCTCTCTTAATGGCCGTAGCTAAATTTAGAATTTTCACTGATTGAATTTCTTTTACTATTTTTAAATCGTAAGGGAGTGTAAATTAACTCAGCAACCTATACACCTAAACTTCTAATCATTATAAATTATCTCTTATAATTGCAGAATTTATTGAACTCCTTCGATTGTTGCTTTAAATGTTACCATTACTATTAGAAAAAAGTATTTTATAGTAAATACGTTTGTTTTTCGAAACCACTAGAAAGTTAGGAAAAATTGTGTTAACAAAAATCATTTTACTCGCAGATTTTTAGGTAATTTACCCCTTAAAATCTTACAGGTAAGCGAATTTATTATTGTCTCATTTGCATTTCTAAGAATCGGTTTTTCGAAATTTGTAGAATTGAATACATATTGTTATAACAAGGACAAATGTTATAAAAACAGTTAATTTAAATTGCATTCAACTTAATAATAATCATTTACTAAACTGAATTCAACAAATTATATTATAAGTGTAGCATTATAATTCTCGAACAAGTAAAAATGCATTAATGGAAGTAATTTTGTGACAATTTTTTAACACTGCATATTTAGAAAAGTCCGCTATCAGTTTTATAATAAGGCCAAGAGAAGCAAACAGATTCTCTATGAAGAATTTTATTCTAAAAAAAGTGGAAAAATAATCAGATGATATGGTCAATATAACATATAACGAAGATATCATTCATTACAGACTTGTGGAAAATAATTTAGACAATGGACAAAAGAGTGGACAACAAATGGATTTCTTTTTCTCACATACTGACAGTAAGATCAGTGAGTGAGAAGGGAAAATAGTGGAGAGAGGTGATGGAAGCAGGTATCCATGGAGAAAGAAGTGAAATGTATTTGAAAAGCACCGATAAAGCTCGCCAGGTTGGCAAACAATCAGTTAAGCGCGAACAAACAAATCTCCAAGAAGCGCGTACATTCACCCTCAATAATTTTAACAGATGACGACACATAGCAATGATAGAAATCTCGGCGCTTTTCATTAATATACATCGGCTATTATGAATGTTAAACAAATTTTTCTTATAATAATTGAATAATTTTCATTAATTAGAAGATACGAGATAAGGATGAAGTCATAATTACTTTTAACAGCATCAAAAAAAGACAGGATGTATATGTTGAAATTTGAAAATTAATTGCACCCTTCCTTCCTTCCTTAGCATTACACATTAATGATACAATAAATGATGATATTATATCGTATTTTGTACTGAAGTCATTGTACTTTTTGCGCTAAAATTACAATTTAGAATAATTCTTTTTCATTTCTATAATATACAGAACTATCGATTGAACATGATTATATAATGATAGTGATAATGATAAGGGCAGTTACGATATTATGAACATTGAAAGGAAGTATCACAATTTTCAATGATAACGCTATCGATAGCTGAGGGAGAGATGAAAATAAAAGAGTAATATATCAGCAAAAGAAGCAAAAGTCGACGTTACTGATCATATCATTCTTTTTAGAAGCATGAAAGATGAATGATAAGTTATTAAGTAAACAAACGTAAGCTAAATTCTTTCACTTTTCCATCTGTTCTCTTTCATAGAATGTACAATAAAATGATTGGAAATGGAAAGAAAAATGTTTTGCAAAAATTTCTGCACAAAAATCATCTGTAAATATTATAAGTTTTGCATTATATGCTTCATATATTATCATATGATATGATGTCATCATCGCTTTGCTTCAATTTTCTTTTTTTTGAAATGTAAATTTGAGCATGATTAAGATAACAAATTTTCGCAATAAATTCATCATTTCGGACAAAAAAAAGAAAGTATTTCGAATTCAACAATGATCTTCGATGATATTTCAAAATATAATTTGCTAAGAGAATGGTTGTAGGTGCAGTCTTCAGCTCATCTGTGAAATGCTTTAAGTTAATTAATATAAAAAGCAAAGCTTTTTTCAGATTCCGTACATTACTTCATCAAAAAAATTATTTTTTTGATTCTTAAAAAACTCAAGACAGTATCACTTTGTACAATCGCAATAATAATATTTGTATTGGTGTATTCTTTTTATTTCTTCACACGTCAAATCATTATCAATTTGCTGTGGTTGAGACAAATGAAAGAATGTATTAATATGAATATAATAACGAGATAAATGGCAATTCAAAATATTTGTTAGGGGTTAGTCTTCGTATAGATTCTCTCAATTTTTGATTGTGAAGAAAGCTCTCAAAATAGTTTAATTATGCTAATTTAAACTGAACTGTCCTGAAAATTGATCAGAAAATGATTAAAAAATATGATGATAAATGGATATATCAGTGATTTATTGCTCTGGTGAATCTAAAATGCCTTAAGCTTTTTCCAGTAGAACCGTACGTAGGATTTGATTGCTATCCTGAAACTGGACAAGCTATCAACTTAATTGATCGAGAACAATGCTACAAATGTAGGGAATCATTTAAATATAACTAAAACACTATTAACGGTATTCGACAAATGATGGAAATTGATTAGACGGAATCTGTAGAAAATATTAAGTCATTCAATAGTATTTAGCAATGCAAATACTATTAAGAAATTTAAAAGAAAGACAAATTAACTTCATCCTAATAATGCGACAGATGTATTTTTCAATTTAATTTTCAGAATAGTATTTTTATTTTTTGATTTTGTTTGGAGAAAATTTTTCCTCGAAATGATTTGAGACTGCAGTGCTGTCTTGTGATCAAATCATAAATCGAAATCTAAATAAAAGTGAAGCTAGCGGGTTATCTCGTTAGGCAAAGAAGGAGTCATCATGCTTCGGGTACCGCTTTTATTTACTAAAATTTATTCGAATTTTCGGCGGATTGAAAGAGAATCTTTTAATTCCATAATTCACATTTATCTTCACATACTTCTTTTCATAATCATTCATCAGATAACAAAATTGCTGTCAAGCTATCAGAAAGAGAATAAATGGAAATAGCTGGAGAGAATTAATCATTCAAAAAGTTCAAGAAACAGATTAATCCCACGTTAATTTATCATTATAAAATGATTCTAACTCGAATAAAATCTCTGGGTACAAAATTATCACAATGAAATGAATACTTCGTTCAGCGACGATTTATAAATATAAAAAAAATTTCAAGAATTAGATTTGAAAAGAAAAATATGAAATAGAACGCGGTATAAGTTGGCGTAAAAATAAATTTCGATAGTAAATGAGAAAGAGAAAAGAAATGAAAATTTATACAAAAAAAAAATTAGAATAAGATAGAATAAAGAGTAAAAAAGAGGCCGTGGAGATGTCAATGCTTTTCCCTCTAAATTCGGACAATCATAACACATTCAAATCAGAGGTAAAAAAAATTAAGACAATGAAAAGAAAAATCAATGCGAATTATTTTTAGGAGAAGAGGAGAGAACTGAAACAGTCCAATGACAGCAAGGACGACAATGATCGTTGTCCGGATGGACGACAGCAGTAATGGCAATATTGTAGGTGAGTTGTATTGATTAGAACGATCTTGTTCCTACTGTGAGACATTTGACCAATGACAATGCAGAATTAGGAATATAGAAAGATTTCAAAATTTATATTATTGAAATTTGACTTTTGGAAAATATTCACTTTACAACTAATCTCTTATTTTAAGGTATCGCTTTTCAAGTACCTCAATAAGTCCACCTAAAAAGGGGACAATTTTATTTCAAAAGCATTAATTGACGATGAGATGCAATTTAGATGTATTGAAAGTTTCAGAGATACAAAAATGAGAACTGGTAGAGCGATGTAACTAGTAAATGTCAAATTAATGGAAGAAAGAAGTAAAACTCTTTAAAAGGGGAAGATGAGTAGGAGAGATGGAGACAAGGAAAGAAAGAGAGAGAGAGAGAGAGAGAGAACAGGATAAACCAGAAAAACCCATATAGTATTTCTGAAAGAACTAAAATATCATATGAATAAAGGGAAAAATGATTCGTTTTGTTATATTACTGCTCCATGTAATCAGCAATTAATTTCATTAAGCATTCGAGTAATTATTAACAATTGTAGTTTTTGCTTTCTTTCTGAATGATAAATATATTTCTCATAACTGTTCCAGTGTATGAAAATGGTTTAATTTTTTCTTTTTTGTTTATTAATTGACAGTAAACAGTACTCTTTTATGAATGAAATTTCATAAAATGCTTATTTTAAGAGCACAGACCATTTTGCAATGTCTTCTTAAGAACATTCATCTTGCAAACAACGTCTAAAAAGGTCGTTGTACTACAGAAATTGTGTTGCCATAATAGTTCGAACTTTCAATAAGTGCTTGGTGTGAAATATATTAAACACTGAGGAATATGATTATAACACTTCAATATGACTAAAATTTCCGAACGAAACTACAAAATTATTTTAATAACACATTTTTAATAAAATTTTAATAAAATGTGAAACAGACTGTAAGAAAGTATACCTCCAAATAAAATACCATAGCATTTCATTTATGAATCATTTCAAACTTTTATTATTCATTGTAGTAAAATGTTATCGGTGGATGTACAGCATCAAAGAATAAACAAAAGTTTGCTCTTTGATCTGTAGTTTTTATAATGAAATGCAAAAAAGAATTGATTGGAATGGAACACAATAAATACGCTTAGATAAAAACGTTCAAAATAAGCAATTGAACTGAAAAGTGCAAAGCAAAAAAAGGATTTTTGTAATTTACAGTGTCAGAGATTGGTACGATATCAACTTAATTTGATTGCCAGCATATGCTTGAAAATAAAGTGAATAAGGTTGAACTGAATTAAACTAATTGATTTTATGAATAAGCAAGATTGAATTTTGGGAAAGGTTGAAATTGAGACAAAGTACTCGTGGTCAAAGTAGTGCAAACAAAGGATGACTTTCAGAGATGTAAAAAGTGATATAGTACAGAGAAAGATCGTAATGTGAAGTTCTTTTAAAGGACGGATAAACTAGAAGGAACAGAATGAATGAATTCAACAAAGAATGAACCGCAGTTGGGAACAAGGTGAGGCGAGAAAAAGGTAAGGCCTCATTGACATTACTTACACATTTGTTCCCATTAATAATAGTAGCAGTAGTATGATATTGAAATTAAGAGTAATAATAACAATAGTCGTAGTAATACTAATAATAATAGTAATAATAGTATTATTAATATTAGTTAATAATGGTGCTGACAATAAAAAGTTGACAGTGTGACACAAGGATGGACCCAAACGTTTGAGAAGAATATTATTGAGTTGGGTAGGAATCAGCTAACAGTATATGTGTGCAATGCTGGGGAGATGACCAAATGTCACGAAAGATATGCAACTACCTAAATACTCACTGATCCTTAAAAGTGGACAGTAGACGGTAGGGTGATGACAATGGCGACAAAGAGACAAGAAGAGCAAAATGATAGGGAAGTAAGAGTTGAATAATGCTATCCGAACGAAATGCACACCTCTTCTGAGTCCAATAACGTCTTCGATTCCTTCTCTTGAACAGTCTAGCAAGTACATTGAATATACATAGTGACTTTACTATTTTGTTTACCAAAAGGATGTATGTTCATCTTAACGAAGTAAGAAAACATAAGTTGGCAGAGAGAAGCTGACCAATCTACATTAGCAAACTTCAATTTTATCGTAGATAATTTAAAAGGGAACGAAAGCATCTTTTCACAGTCAAATAATTGTAGAAAAAACGAAAGCTTCTTTTCATAGTCAAATAATTGTGCTGAATATAAAAATTTAAAAACATTAAAAAAAATCAATCAATAAATGATGTCCTATTGTATTATTTAGCTTTTCCAAAAGTCATTTCAGATATCTCATGATATATCTGATTGTAAATTAGTACATTTACGAGTAAGATTAGAGGAACAATTGATAGACCTGTGTGTTCTAATGAAAACAACACTGTGAGCTTCATCCCCTCCTCAATGAAGTTCTCAAATGCAATAAATTATTCACAAACCAACGAAGATTGTTTGTCTCATAAATATAAAAGTGATTCATACCATGTGATAAATAGAATTTTTGTTATTTGTTAGGCATTTACAGCACAAATAATGGGAATCTGTTTTGATTCATGCAAAACGATATATTTTATGGGCATTTTATTTATGTATGTTTGCATCTCGTCATATAGGCCTTACATAGTCATTTCCGACTTTAACGAAGCATTCACAATTAAAAATTAGAAATTTATTGAAATAGCAACAGCACATGAAATGGTTGCTGAAGACATAATGGATGAAACTTTTCGTAGCCTTCGATTACACAGCGCAGAGAAATAAGCTATTTTGCAACAACTAGAAATATGAAAGTGCAGTTGACTGCTTAATAAATTCGAAATCTTGAATGTCGAAAAATTCATCAGGCAAATGGATGTAGATCTTTTTCATTGTTGAAAATTATGCTTGAATCTATAATCATTAAAGCTTCTGAATACTTATCTATATCAATAATTTTGATTTTATATAGAATCAAGCTCTGAAAATTTAGTTTTGAAAAGAAAAACACACAAACTTTATGATAGAAAATGTTCGATTAAGAATTATTTTATTAGATAAATGTATAGATGAGCCATAATCTTGAAAAATTGACTTCTTCATTAGTGATATTAAAAGTATTTTTGAAAAAAGTTCAATGCGAACTGCAAGATCTTTTGCCGACTATTTCTTAAAGGGAAAAATGAGATAGGGAAAACCTTTTTTGAGTAATCAATTTTTAGTGAAAATGTTTTAAAATTTTCATCTTTTGAATTTTGAAAAATAGATGATTTCCACGTTGTTAACGATTATGGTAGCATATCTCTTCAAAAACAATGTAGAAACTAAAACGTCGCGCTATATTTCTCGACTATCTTGCATGCACCAAAACTTCAATATCTGAAAATTAACTGATCCTTAAGATATTCTTCAGAAATTTTTATACTTTTTTAGAGTATATTGTTTTTATTTCCTTTAAAATTCCCATAATGGATAATTTTAAATTTACACTTCGATCAAAATGTCGTCAATTATGAAATACCATTTCAATGATGAATGTGCAATAAAAAAACATCGCAGTTCTCCTTTTTCAACAATTTTTTTTTTCAATTTCTTTGGCCTATGATAACCTTTTAAGATCCCTTAATAGAAACAAATAACAATTCAAAGTAAATGTGTATTGTCCGGCAGAAAACTTTCCACCTAAATGTAATCCATTGTATTTCAAAACTTTTCAATGAAAGATTTTATTTGCATTAAAATTCGATGAAGATTCCAATTTGAATTGGGTAGTTTGAATGAACAAGTATTGCTAATTTTCAATACCTCTAAAAGTTTGAAGATTCTTATTTTCGCAAGCATTAAAATTTTAATGAGGCAACAAATTTGTAGGCTTGCTGGTGAATGAATTAACTTCACAGAAATTATTATTTTTCAAATCAGTAAGTTGCAACCAGTTTATATAAGTCAATAAAATTTCATGGAAATGAAATTATTTGACAATGTAATGCATATTATGAGATGAAATTATATTTTATAATATCATAAATAGAATTAGGTTGTAATCTAAAAGTTTTGTAGTAAATTGAAAATATCATTTTCCACTTCAACATCCTCTTTAGAAAAATTTAAATAGTTTTATGAAATTTGCAAAGAAATGTTATAGAACAAAAGAATGCAGTCTAATTATATTGCACAGTGACCTTATGATGACTTCTTCGTAAAATCATTATATCATTGTGTAATATAATTAATAATTAGTACATAATTCATAAGAACTATTGATATCTTGGGAAGATAAAATTTTTAAAAAGATATTTCAAAATTGAAAGGTTTGCTAACTAACTTATTTCGAACTTCATCAATTAGAAAATGAGTGACCTCCACAATTACTTGTATGTAATTATAAAATGCTTTTTTTCTTTCTTCTGAAATATTATGATTACACAATTAAGTAATATGAGAAGTGAACCAAGTTTATGATCACAAAATATTGTTTAATCGATTGTTCAGAGTCATTATATTTCTATTTTGAATCGGAAAAAAATGGAATTCTGAAAAGATAATTTTGTCGAAATGGCATCTAAAAGAAAAAGCTGTCGGATGAAGTTATTGATTCGTCGATAAAATAGATGCCAAGAAAGGACAGAAAAATGAGACAATCAAATTACAGACTGTAAACATAATAGCAGGGTAACTTTTTAAAAAGATACTTCAAAATTGAAAGATTTGCTTATTAATTTCATTAAATGAAATAACTCATTAATAGGATTATATAAATAATAATCAAGTTGATCTTCAACTTTATTTAAAATTTTAAGAACAAATTTATTTTAGAAAGAAAAATGTATTCTTTCGTTTTCTGGATTTGAAAATAATCTCGTGATCACATTATTTCTACAGTGTGATGGAATATCAGTTCTTAAGCATATTTATCAGCGAAAAGGTGCGGAAGAAAGCAATAACGGAAAATGGAACACAGAATGATCTTTCCTGAATCACATCAAGTCGATTATTTTTCATAATTTCTCCGTATGGAAAATTAATCTCACTAATCACCGTAAGATTGTTTTCAAATTAAAATATAAAGTCCCTTCTGTTCATAACACTACTGGATCGGAGATGATGTATTTGTGGATTTTCGGATCAATTTAAGCTTCATAATCCACCCAGCATTCATTCTCTCCGCTATTTGGAAGTGAATTTGTATAATGAATTTACTGTAAGATGTAAAAAAGATAGGAAGACAGCCAGTCATTGAATGAGCATGCTCAGGAACATGAAATGAAATTTAAAATTTTTAATTTATTGCTTCTGAAAATGGCAAGCAATCCATTAGGATATGAATTTGAAATGTTAGAAGTATTCTTTAATTTTGCTCGTCTATTTATTAAAGTTAAATAGAACTTGGCATTAGCTAGCAGCAATATATTGAAAAGGAATGATATTTGGTGTAAGTTCACTGACCGATAAACGAATTTGTATTGATGTAAAGAAAGACATGTCGTCTTTGCTAAACAACAAGTAAAATTCGAGGGACAGAAAGGATTAGAATGAAAAGATGAGAAATAAAATGTATGTGGAGGTTATAACAGCTGATAATTCAACCTTGAAAGATTGCCAATAGCTGCTCTGAACAGCTATAGAAAACATTACCATCATTGTACTCTTCACTGACATCATTTTATTGATATCATTACGAGTCATCTCCATTCTTATCACTGTTCTCAATAACACCAATAACGCAGAATGATAACAAAAAGAGAAAAAAAGAAGGCATAATGATGACATTTTAAAATGGATGGTTAATCAATGAATAAACGATAATTTAATAAAATTACATGAATACAAAGTTGAACTACGTTTAGCTATATTTATAAGAAGAGATTGACTTTTTTTTAACCAGTTATCATATATTAAAAATGTCATTAAACGATTGCGAATATCCGTGCACTGTGCTTTTCTCTTAATAAACAATGATATATTATTGGTAGTTTGAAGGAAGGATAATTCGCACGCAACGAGATGATATATTTAAAGTATTAGAAAAAGGTATTACACGTAATTCTCGAATAACGAAACAATTTTTAGTTGAATATTTATTTATGTGAGTGTATGAAATGATTCGACAATGATCATCAAATGAATTTGTACGAAGAATTCAAAATTCCTGATTTGCGTCCTCCTATCATATCCTACTCAGCTAAAAAATTTTCTTCCTCTTTTGCTATTTCTCTCTCCCTCTTTCTCTCTCTCTTTTTTAGAAATTTCTCTATTAAAGATTTTTTTGTTTATTCTTTCGTTTTTGAATATTTCTGCAAAAATGAAAGAAATACAATTTCAAATTTTACCATTATCCGCTCTTACAAGATTTTTTCATAAGTTTTATGAATTTTTTTCTAAAAATTTCTGAAATAATCTAAAAGTGTCTGAAAGTGTAAAAAAGCTGCAAATTTATTCATAATACTGCTTAGATTTTAAACCTAAAAAATATATCGATTTTGGAAAGCATTAATAATCTCAGAAATTGAAAGTATTTTTGGTTTTTCTGTCTCTGAATATGTTTGAAGAGCATTCATTTTGCTGTTTTTCCTTCTATTATTTCTTTGCCAGATGAATTTAATTTGAGAAGTATGGATGACACACAGAAAAAATGTAATTCAACTTGATGACTAACCTTTTAATGAGCTTTTCCGAATAAATAATTTGCGCACGGGAAGCAATAATCTTATACACTTACAATTCTGTTTGAAGTTGAAAGATTCAAATGTTTGTACTTCAGTGTATGAAAATATAGAAGTTGGTTAAAGATAAAAAAATTAACTGATTGATTACTGTCTATCAGAAGAAAGATGAAAGCAAAAAAAAATACTAAAGTCTTTGCTTTTAGTATCTGGCAATTACAAAATATTGCATATGCCTCAATTTCTTCTTTCCTCGGCTTCGGGATTTTTAGTAAAAAGAATGACTTTAGCGGAAATAAGGACAGAAGTTTTGAGAGAACGCTGAAGTCATAATTTTCCTTCTTATTCCAGTAAACAGTTAATATATTTTTTTAAAAATGTCGGAAAATTTTGAAATATTTTTTCAACATTTCTGTTTATGAACATCTGTCACACGTAAGAAAATTGCTTCAGGAATGAACCGTTTTAATCATCAAACTGAAATTTCTCAGCCCAAATTCTAATATATTCATTAATTGCATGTTGTTTTCGTTGCATAGCTAATTATAGCAATAATTAATTACATGACGACTCTCGGAAGGTATCTTAAACAAAAAATGGTCATTAATTCAATTAATGAAATGCATGGCAGCAATTGCATTTTCAAATATGTGCAAAACTTAAAAAATATTTCCGCTCAATAGTTCATTTCATATCGTTGAAAAGATTAAAGCACCAACACTTCTTCCTTTCCTTTCCTCTTTCTTCACCTCTCCGAAGGCTATGCTTATTCATATTCATTTTAATTTTTAGCACATTTCATTAGAAAGATAAAAGAAACAGTTTATGCTTAAGTGCACTACTGCTTATCCATTATCTAATTAGGCTAATTGTATATTAAACTAATTGCATTGCTTCACGAAATAACAATGGTTGAAAAGGCTGCTTTTTATCCGGAGGAGAAGTCAATAGCCTCTGGAAGTTATCAATATTTTAATTTTCATTAGTTATAACAAAATTTAATTTCCAATTTCTATTACACACCTTGATCATTTTCCAAGAACACCGGAATTCCCAACTTTAACTTCAGAAATCGATAGTACCAGTTTTTTGAATAATTGTAAATTTTGATCTTTCATTTGATCTCTAAATTGATTCAGGTTATAGGCGAGAAGAATATAAGCAAGTTTATGATAAAGCTATTGAAGTATTCTATTTTCATGGCATTTCCAGAATTTCATGAAAATGTCGCTGTTGTCAGGATTCCATCCACTGTCACTCAATCTTTTCTTCTTATCTTTTCTCATCTTTCCCACCTCTCTTCCCGTACATTTCACTTTTTCCCTCTTTCTCTTTCTTCATCAATTCATACGTATTACAAATTAACACACTCATTTATTCTTTTCTTCACTCATTCATGCATTCATTGAATCAATTTTTTGCTTTATTATTCATTCATACTATTCTCCATTCCTTTGCATTTCCGGTTTTTTTGTCCTTCTTCCATCTGCACAAGGCGATAATTTCTCCTGACCGGATGCATGCATCAGTTAACGTTAGTTTTAACCAAAGCCTCTTTAAAGATAAAGGGGGTGATATTTTCAAAGTGCTTTCTTCCCTCTCCTCCTCCCTCTACCTATCTCTTCCCCTCTCTGTCTCTTTTCCCCCTTCCTCTCTAAGATTATACTCGTGTGAAAAAAAATTCCATCTTTTCCACTGAGAACTTTTGATTGTGTAAAGAGAGAGGTACGTACACGATTTTGCATTAGTGGTACCGAATAAATCATTTACTTTCTAAGCGTATGTCAGTAGTAAAATAACACTGACGTGTACGTGGAGACAGTGAACTCAATCGCATGGCATCCTCCACTTTATCAACAGTTCAAGCGGTGATAGCACCAAAGAAATGCAAAACGGAAGGATGATCACTTTCTTGGGAAAAGAAAGGGTTAGAATAGAAGGAGAGGAAATAGGGAGAAATTTATCATTTTAAAATCTTTAGTTTTCTATTCCGTTCTGCGCATTCATTTCAAAAATTTTAGGATCCAAAAAAAGGAATCCAAAAAAAATTTTAGAAGTGTTTAAAGCAAGTAATACGTTAATTAACTCACAACCCTTCCAAATTTAAGGGATCGAACTAACTTCTTTTAGAACAGAAAAATTCGCAAATTTCGATTTAGTCGCTTCAAAGTTTTGTATATACATATATATACTTCGTGAGATAAATATATTAAAATTGTTCATTAGTTCTCTGTTTCTGTCCACAATTTTTTTGTCGGAAAACTTTCTATAAAATAAGAAATGAGAGAGATGAACTTCTGATCAAAACAATTTTCAAATTGCATAACTTCACATGCCGATGATGTCTGCAAAGTGTTATCAATTAGATGAATAGAAATTTCCAATGTATTGAAATTAATTATATCTTTTCCTTCTCGGCAAGAATTCAATAGCAATTAATCGAAACAGAGTCAAGTTTAATCAGCTATTTTGTACAAGCTTTTCTGAAAAAAAGTTTGTCCAATGTTCAAAATATGCATTACATTTTCCGTAAAAGTAGTCCTTTTCAATTTAAAACTTCAAAATTTATTCATCGAAATTTAGATAAATGGGAGTAATATTACTGGCAATAATTTTTGGAACATATTACTACTGCGCAAAGAATACAGAATTTTAAAGTTTGTAATCGATTTTAGATTTTTTGAAAGATGGAAGGAGAGTAAAAATCTGTCTGATTAGTTGCATCAATTTTTTAAAGTCATCCATTAACTCCATAACAGTAGTTTTCATAACTATAGTTCAGAACATCACAAAAGGCTCCTTACTTCATATTGATTAAGAATACAAATATAATTAGTTGTATAATTAATTTGATTATATGATGAACTTCAACATATTAATGACTGTTGTCAAGTCTCATATCTCATAACAATGAGATTATCATATCAATTGGATGATGACAATTCTTAAAATTATTCTGTCATATCGAGAGAGAAGAAGATGTCTACAAGAAATATGGGCCATTTATCCGAAATCAAGAATTACGAAGAAAGGTATGAAAGGGCGAGAAAGAAATTCTGAAATCCACTCAACAATATCCGTTTGTAGATGCTGTGGCGTTGTTTGCAATTGTTATAATCAGCTGTGGGACGCAGTAGAACAAGTTGTCACCAATATGTCACATCACATTTTTTATTCTTCCATCCTCTTTAGCTATTATTTGATAATGCCTGGATTGAGTTTGCTGTTGCAGACGGAAATAGCTAAATTGTGTCCAAAGGAGAAAGCTTTTTGCATAACAAAAGCTTTTCAGGTATTACTGCACTATCATGCCTTGAAAATTGATTAAAATTAACGTCACATTTAGCTATTTTTCTATTGCAAGATTTTCTTTTCTCAATTATATTCTAGAAAAAGAATTAGAAAGACAAATATTTCCACTTCTTAGTTCAGTGAGTTTATTGATTGGAATTCTGGTTTACAGTTTACCTCTCAAATAATCTAGCATGCGGAAAGAAGTATTAACTTGAAACCATACTCACGACTTTTGTTGCATTAAGTGAAATGCTACCAGTAATGAATCTTGGTTGCAAATTATTTTTATCGCCATATTATAGGGTCAATGCTATGGTAGCAGTGTCAAAGCAGAAACTTTGAAACGAACATGTCCATGCGCTTGTGACGTTGTTCATTACGATCGAATTCAGTCATGTTGCAAAACAGTCGGTCGACGAGAAATGGAATTTTGCTTGCCACTTTGTAGATATAATACTACTTTAGATGAGGTCCGTCTTATTTCCCAGTAAAGTTCCTCTCGTATATTTATAAGGATAATTAAAAATATTCTTGAATTAAAAAACTCTTTCTCAATATGTCCACTGCTGATCATATTGGCAATAGATAATGTAATTAGTCTTTGTCTTTATATCACACAAATTTTTTCATTTTTTCCTTTTAATATAGTGAGGAAGCAGAGATCGTAAGGTTACGTAATAATATTTTGAAGGCATGAAAAATTCATTGATGATTTTTATATTTGATCGATACAGAGATTATTTCTCCTGATTAAGTAGAATGTGAAGATGATAATTTAATGCAAAAATAATAAATATAATAGAAGAAAATAAATTGCTATAATTGAAAAAGCAACAATTAATATTCAAAGAAATTTTTAGCTCAATTCGGGTTTGGGCTATAAATGTGTCTCCCAGCTAACTACATGGGCCTATTGCGCCGCTGATGTCGGCGATAACACTGTTTGCTGCAAGAAAAAAGGTTTTCCCTTCCTTTCTTGCTACTCATTTTATGAAACCTAAAATATATAAGTCAAGTTATCTGTCATAAAATATGTCATTCAATCATCATTGATTTATCTCTTCAACAACTATCGGATCATTTCTACGAATTCTTTTTCCTTAATTTTATCTTTTTTGCTAAAAAGCTCTCAATCAATATTTTGTGTATGAAATTTTCAATGGATTAATGCTAAATTAATTTTAAAGTTTTAAAGTTAAGGACTTCGGAATGAGACAATTAAGTAGTCAGCGAGATTTTGAGTGAAGATAAACTGTTAAAGAGGATTTCAAATTAAATAACACAGTTTATATTAAGAGATTAAAAGGGACTAGATATAAAATCTTCTTATAATCTATTTCAAATGTCAGATTTCTGGCCGTGATATATTATTTCTAAAAAATTGTCACCATTCGGGAATTTCCAGTGTATGATTGAGTAATTAAGTACAATTATTAAAGGTATCGCCACAGAATGTTTGAGTTTTTGCAAAGGTGATGTGCCAACATGCGATTTACAAAGTCTTTTCACATATCAACCCTGCCTGAGATATATCGAAACGATCACTCATTGTCATGTTAGCTCTTTAAAAAATTTTGAAACTCTTGGCTGTAACCTTTAATGGCGGTATTGTCCTTTGCAATGATATTTCACAATAATCCTTTCGATTTTGCTGCATTGCTGATTCTTCTATCACGACTGTCGTATTTCATTTTGCATTTCAGATGAAAAATTTGCTCTCAGTACCACGATGGAATCCAAATTGGGCAGCTCGTTGTGATTGGGATGAAAGTGATTGAAGGAATCCTTCGAGAAGAAAAAAATTAGAATATTTAATGGCGTTATTGCCGAATATTGTTATTTTAATTATTTCAAAATTAATTTCTGTCGTGGAGAAATTAGCCTTTCAAAGGAGAAAGTATAGACAGAGTCGATTGGCTAGAGGAAAAGTATAGCCTTTATTAATGTTTATGAAAAAATTTTGGCAAATAAAAAGTACTTGCAATATTGTCTAATAATTTTCAATTAATTAATTCCATAATATAATTCAGTTATTTCAACGACGATTGAATTCAATCCTCAAAGATAGCAACTGATAAAGTATTATATTAAAATCAGTGCAAAGCAATTCCCATCGCAATCACAAGTTAGAAAAAATCACTGAAATAAGCAACATCCCTTGAATATGTCAAATTTATTCGCAAAGGTAAATGTTTCTAATAACTTTTATCTAATTGATTTCATCATGCAGTTTGGATACTTCAACGAAGATTAGATTCATTGCACAGAAACAAAATTGAAGCATTTAGAGAATTTAAAATGAATCATCCACTGAAAGGCATGAAATATGATGAAGATCAATGATCAAAGGACAACCATTTGGCAAGCAAAGGACAAAGCATATTTTGAGCGATAAACTTCATTCAACTGCAGAAAATAAGTCATTTCTCTCTCTAAATTTTTCTTTTTTTTGATAATTCTCTCTATTCGAAAAAACAATTCAGTGAAATTATTCTTTTGCATTGATGTAGTCTCGGTCCTCTTTCTTGTTTTAGAAATTTGCCAATTGCTATTTCAAGATATTTCAATGTTTAAAAGTTATGAATTTGAGGAGGAAGTCAAAATTCGAGGATTTAAACATTTATCGCTACTTGAAATTCGAAAAGTTACAACACTCATCTTGATTTCTAATGCAGTATTAATGGCTTTTTTTTACTTGTTGGCAAAAATCTTATGAAATTCAACACAAAAAGAAATAGAAAACTGAACCTATCCTAAATGTAGGTTTTTTTTTTGCTATTAATATGTTATCTAACTGAAATTTTTTCTCTCAAAATATGAATGTAATTAGCCCCTAATTTTATCTTGGACTGAATAGTACAAATTTCCAAAAATTCAAAATTAAAAAATTATTGGGTACAACTGGAAGATTTATGATATCGTGGAAGTTCGAAATGATTATTTTATTGTAAGAATTGAGAATTGTAAGATTTATGTGAAATTCAAAGAAGTAACAAAAAGAGATCCTGAGAAATATTATTTCACATCTCGATTTTCAAGTCATAGAAAAGTAAATATTTTGCGAATTGTTACAGAAAACAAATAACATTTACATTCTTGTTTAAAAACATGCAAAATACGTCGACTGCAAATCTGTTTGGCAAAAGAATTTAAATTTACAAAATCGTCACTCAATAAAAACTGTTTTTGCAGCTCTAGCACAAAGCCAGTCCATTGATTACTATATAATTTAAGCAGAATTCAACTATTGGAATTAGAACATGAAAATTGAAGTTTTTCCGTCTCATGAAGGGATTTTAAGAATCCAAAAATTTCTCATGCTTGATTTTGGAAAACTCCGATAAGCATGAATAATTTTTGTTATGACAAACACCCGTGCTTTGAATAAATCAAACCGAAATGTCGATTTACTAAAAAAATTTTCCCATAATCATAACTATTTATTTCTCTTTTGAAGTTAGGGCAATTTTGTCCGAGATATGATATCACAATCTACGATTTCTTAGTTTTGTATTCATTTATTTTTAAAATACAGAATAATTTGTAGAATTCCTAATTAATTGAAGTTAATTCAGAAAGAAAACATCGCTTCACACTTCAAATTTGTATAAACTCGGAAAAGATTGTTCACAGTGACATGCAAACCAGGTTGAAGACCTTTTACCTCTGTAGCGAACTGCAGTTCGAAATCAAAACTTTCAGCGTCTAAATTCATAGATTTTAATTCTTATTGGTTGTATTTTCATAATCTAAGCTCTGAAATCTGTAGTTACATATTTTTTGCTTTTACCAATGGTGAGCAGTAGGATAGTTTTTCGCTTACTATACAACTGAAAGTTATTATCCATAACATTTCGTTGTTTTGTTTTGCAGTTCTATAAGGGTTGACAAGACCTTTCCTGTATGTAGAAATGAATGATGTAACACAAAAATGCTGTAAAAATAAATTTAAGCACTGGAACGTGAAAAAAGAACAAACTGAATGCATAATACGAGACCAATATTCAATATGAGGCATATGGACTTGGGATATGATAAAAACAGAAAAAATAAAGAAGGAAGCAACTCCATATTTAATTTATATGAATTACATTTATAGACAGTAACATGTACAACTTAATCTTCCACTACGGGACAAAATCAAATCAAATAAAAGCTACCAAGTACTGCGAATAACTTCAAAAAAGTCAAAAGGTTGAAAAACGAACTGAAGGAACATTTCACAGTTTCAGACTCTGAAGAAACTTATTTTAAAAGAAAACAATGAGGAGAAAATACGGAAAATAAAGGGAGCAGAAAAACAAAATCGTACTGATAAAAAACAAATTTGAATTCTACCAATAGTTACCAGACTCTAGATTAGGAACGAGAACCAATTTCAGCATTTTCAGGGTTCCCATTATCTTTTGTCCTTTTTGTTTCCTTTTGCACTTCATCTTCTGCTGGTCTCTTTAATTTTTTACGTACCAAACTGCTAACATCGTCAACAGGCATTCCTTTTATTGATGACTTAAGTGACACTTCCTTTTTATCATCTTCCGTAGCAACATTTTCCTGAAATATACATTATACTTGGCAAAAACATTAACATTTGCAACGTTAAAAGAATATATTTGAAAAAGAAAGTAAAAAAATGGAAGTAATAAAAGAGAAAGCAAAGAAAACAAAAATCAAAAGCTGCTAAAAAAGTGAACAGAACTAAGAGAATTGGTTAAATGATTAAATAAAATAGATCAAACAAGCAAAGCATAATTTGTTTTTTTAAACAGATTTTTGAATAATAAACAGGAAAAATATAACGTAACTGGAATCAATAATAGTTTTAGTCCAACGCGATTTCATAACACTACGAATTTTTAAAATTAAATCATTTGACTTTCGCTATGTATACAATTAAAAACTAGAATGATTATGAATAGGACTCACTTTTGTTAAACTTTTCGCACTTTCCAAAGAATCGTCAATTTTCATTTGAATTTCAGGCAGCAGAGATTTCAGTTCATCAATTTCTTTCTTAATTTTCTCTATTTCTTCCTGACTTTCATGTGCTAATTGTGCTTCTAGTTTTGCTGGAATATATGTAAAACATTTATTTCCATGCTCTAAATAAAGTTTACATCAGCTACAAAATCTCCCTCAAAAAAACCTTGTATAAATTTATATCTTTTGTCTTCGTAGTTTGACAATTTACATAGGTGAGAAAATGAAAGGTGAATAAAAAATACTCCGAGCCAAATTCAGTTCACCTAATCTCGCCTCCAGAATTTCTTTTGATTTTCCGAAAACTTTAGCAGCATTCCCAAAATCTTTCGAAAGATTGTGAGTTCGCCCTTTTACAAAGTAAGCTTGTGCAACACGCCGGTCGAATCCACCAAAAATGCTTTCCGTAAGTAAGATACAAGCATCAATATCATCAATCGCTTGTTTGTAATTCTCGGCATCAGTTGCGCAGTCAGCGAGATCCAAAAGAACTTCCACTTTCTTCTCTTTCCAACCTTCTTCTTCTAGATGCCTAAAATTTAGATTCCCAATTTTGAATATTAATCCAAATTTAGAAAAACGAAATGTCCTTCATATATTACAGATAATTCTAATTAATTATTTTTTCAAGATGCCTATAAACCACATGAAAATCGAAATTCGCTTTCATGTTCATATTTCATATAAGACAACTAACTGGTTTACGGTCATTAACATATGCTGGTGCTGCCCAAATCAAATTAAAATAAAACCTCAAAGCGGACATAATATTAGAGATGAGTTTATAATAGTGTAGCTATATTTAGAACCATATTTAGAATAATAGTGTAACTATATTTAGATTTAGTGTAACCTAAAATAACTTTAAGCTTTACTAAATAAAATACTCACTTATCACAAATGGTTCGTGCTACTTCTAAATTCTCCCATGCCAGCTGCAGATACTCAACATCTCCAGCGTCATTGGATTCGTCCTTACTGTCATTTTCCTCCGAAATTTCATCCTTACTACCTTCAACTAATTTATCATCTTCTTCGTCTTCAATTTCCTTTTCTTCCTTCTCCTTATCCTCCACATAGTCATTTTTCATCTTTCTTTCAGTTTTGTCTCTTTCTTTCTTGTGATCCACAGTTTCATCTTCATTTTCCTTCTTATCTATAATGCATTTGCAATAGTAACGGATTAGTTACACGAATCTTTTTTTCAAAAAACATATATTGGAAAACAACCGTTACCGCTTTTGACTGCATGATCTCTCCTTGTTTGCTTCTTTTCCACACAATTTCTGTCGCTTTCCATAGTCACATCTGTTTCATACTTGTCCGCAATATCAGCCTTTTCCTTCTCTTCCTTAAAATCTAGTACTTTCATAAAAAATTATTTTAAATCAAAAAGTGAAACTACGGTTCACCAGATAATTTTTTTTTGCTAAACACAAAGATTAACCTCGAAAAATTTTTGAATGATTTGCACAAACTTATCGATCAGTCAAAAAGTCATAATTTCTCTGTATGTTTTACAAGTATAAATTTTAATTATTTAAAGAAATTTTACATGTAGCAAACTACGAAATTTTCAAAACAGTTTAACAAAAAAAATTTAACTTTTATTAGAATTCCTTTTTTTGTAGTACAAGTGTGTCGACAAAAATGATTCCAGTGTGCGATTGTACACTTATAAAAACTTACTTCCTTATTTTCCTCCAGCATATTGAAAGAATCAACCCGACAACAGGCAATTTTTTTCTCCAAGGTTTCAGCATTCTCTTCCAATACATTGCCAACCTTTTCTACAATTTCAGCTCTTTCTTCTTCTAAAGAGAGAATAAACTCTTTTTTACAAACATATATAACTGACAACGAATCAAAAATAGAAAATTTAGTTCCAAAAACCAGAAATGAAAAATGACCAGTAAGTGATTCCACTTCTTCGATACCTTCATCCTTTTCATTATTCTTGCATCCTTCTTCGTCGATAGCTGATATACCTTGCAGAGCATTTGAAAAAACGCTATCCTCCAGTCTGGCCAATTCAAGCAAAGTCTTGCCGTAATACAGATGAGGATCAAATGTTGGAATAGCGAAATATCCATAAATGCTGACACTGAAACTCCAAAGATGCTGTCTCTTATTTTATGATACATATCCAACAATTTATCATTTGATGATTGGCTACTGGAACCTGATAAAAATTAAATCGAATCCCGATAGCTAACCAGTAAAGTAACCAGTAAATTAATTTAATGCAATCGTTTTTGCTTCAGTTCAGACACAAATATATTTCAGTCTTTTATGTAAACTATGAGCAAACTTACGAGAGTTCAGCAGCCTCGCTCAGTTTTGTTTCAGCTTCTTTGAACCTCCCTGATATGTATGCTTGCTTTCCTTCAGTCAAAAGCGTTTGGAATTTCACAATATCTCTGAAGTTGAATGGCTGCATTAAATTTTAGTTTGAAGAAATTTAATACAACAATCATTACAGCAAAAATGCACAAGAAAGTATTTCAACAGAAAATACAAAAAGTAAGAAGAGAAAAGAAAATACTTTAAAGTCAAATTTGCTAGATTTTACTTAAATTCAAAAAAGAATTAGGAGCAGAATTTAAGTAATGGAAAGGCAAAGGCAAGCTTCGATGAAATGATTAACTGACCCTTCCTCCTTTTTCTTATTAATAAATTCATCGTTCCTCGAGATGGGTGCCATCATTCGCGTCCTGCTGGAAATGTTCACGTTACGAATGGCGTAATTATACGACAGTCTACACTGAGTTGACACGTACGTACCTTTCCTCTTCCTTTCCGTATAGTTATATTCGCGCCCCCAAATCTATTTCACAGCCTCACGGCCCCTGTTATTTGTTGATTCTTGTCGCGGAAAGTTTAAGAAGCGGAAATTTCTTTTAATCGTAAGAAAGTGAGGACAGGGTGGCCGGAGTTAATTTGTTGTCTGCTTTCTTGGTCAGGTATGATTTTTATTACTTTTAAGATTTTAATGCTTATCCGAGAGCACTTTCCCGTTGATGAATGTAATGGCACTATTGGGTTAAATGAGTTATTGGAAATTCTAATTTGAATTTCCAATAACTTCTCCAGCGCAATTTTTTACTTGGATTTTGTGCATGAAAATTTTCTTTAAAAAATTTTCTCGAAATGTCAATAAAAACGTCTACTTTTACTAATCATTTTACTTATCAAAAATTGATTTTATTTATCTTCCTACTAATCATTTTATTTACCAAAAATTGATTAGATTCAGATTTCAGATACTTCTTTTCATGATGTTCGAACTTTTCAGCCGTTAAATTGGCAGTTATAAGTTTTGTTTTGAGTGCAATATTGCCAAGTAGTGCGAATAAGCAAATGTAATTCATATATTTGCTTCACTAAAAATAGATTCAACTTCACTAGAAGTTGGATCTTTTTTTCTGATGTTTTTTGCTTTATCTGTTTTCGGCTTCCAAGCAAATGTTGATCAGTTATTTTTGTTCCGATCTTTTTTGGTTATGCAGTTGCTCGATTTTATAAATTATTTCGATAACATGTAGTATCTTATCTTTGCTATCTGTTTTTATGTTTATGGCTGTTTGATTTTTGTGATATGTATTCATATTTACGGATAGATGTCATCCATAATCAAGCAAAATGTCTCTTGTTACCAAATATACCATATTTGGAGTTATACTCATCACACAGGTGCTCATTTCTTTGTGATTTTCTTGTCCTATACAATTATCAGGAAATAGTCAGCTTGAACTTTTAATAAAACATCGTTGTTTTAAACTATTTATTATAGTTATATGGAGCAGTAGATTGCTGAGATACCTTTTAAAATGACAAAAGGACGCTTGCATATTTAACTGTGTATGTCCATAAAGCTAGAAATAAATCCAACAAAATTCTGATATGAGGGCCTTATTTATTGTAGATATTTATGACAGTCTATTTTAGGATGACTATTAGTATTTGATTCCTCTATGGTTCACGGTATTATAGGAAAATTTCCATTTGATAAAATACACTTTTTACTGATTCACTGTATTTATTATATTTTGTTGTATCTCGATTTTACTAATTTTCACTAATTTAGATTCTGGCTTTATAAATTAAAATATTTCTTTTTTCTTTAATAAATGTATTTAAACTTTGAATTAAATGTGTTTCAAAGGGAAAATCAATTAAAGTCTCACTCCACGAAGTTTGGCTTATCACAAAGGCTTGGACTCATAATAGTTCAGTATACATGCTCTTCAGAATATTAAATAGTTTTATTTTTAAGCCCAATTTTGAATTCTAAACATGATTTAATAATACAGTGATTTTGACATACGAAGCGAAATGAAGATGATGATTTTAATATATCTAAAATATTTTCCTTTGAATAGTTTTGCTGCAGAAAGGTAGCAAAATCATTTAAAACTTTTTTTTATGGGAAGCTAATTTTCATTCCTGATATTCTTCGTTGAGACATTCTCGGATCTCTTCTAAAATTTAACGAAAAATGAAACATTTTCAAATGTGGAATAACAAGTTCGATAATTGATTTCAAACTTAAACCATTAAATGCTTATCTTACTGGATAGAATATCAATTTTATTTGCCGTTTTTATGCCAAAAGATTCTCAGCTGTTGACAATATAAGGTAAAAAAGGACTTTTCCAAGTTGAGTTTTAATTCATCTTTCTGTCGGGAATGTAATTTATCATTTGTACTTGTGTGGGACTGGACTCACTTGCATTCCCGTTGGTTTAAATTTACCGTCCACAAATTTCCCTATCACACAGGATACCATCGATTGCTGTAAAAGGTCTTTTTAAATATTTTTAGTTGGAACTCCAAGAAAAACAAATGAAATTGTTGATTAGTTTATGCACAATCTGAGCTATTATGCGTCCAGAAGCAGAAGTGATCTGCAGTGTAAAATATGCTTGGAAAGAATTTCGATTATTTTATGTAAGAGACTTTCGGCGTTTGCGAACAGATTATTGGGAATTGTTTAAATGAATTGTTAAATCTTTGATTTAAGATTTCAAATCTTTCAGTCTTGGCTACATAACCTGGCGTTATCTTATATTAATTCCAAAAAATACATACACTTTTCTTTGCTCGTCTGCTACTTGTCTAAAAATCATTAGATGAAAGCTGATGTAAGACCAAGTTACAGTTCATTGTTTTCTCATTGGTCATAAATTCCAAAATTCTGTTTTGAAAATTATTTGTGTAATTAGAACTTTCTCACATTTGATACATCTTTCGGTGAGCTGATTAACTTGTTGTGAATGATGTGACCACTTGTGGATGAAACCGTTTCCAACTGAACAAATTTTAATTTGTTACGAAAGGGAATAGTGCTAGCAGTATCGAATGTCCTTTGGGGACACTGTGGAACACTAGAATAGTAATACCTTTTAGTAATAGACTTAGAAAGTTCCCAGGAAGTTAAAAATGCTAAAATTCTTTTTACAATAAGTTCAACTCGTTTCAACTCATTGCGGAATGATGACTTCCTGTTATACATACAGGTAGAATTCGGCTTGAAGAAAATTGTGCAGTACTGCTTTGGCTTTTTGATACGCGAATCTTTTTCCCAGTTTTTATGCTAACCGGTGGTGACCGGCTTCCTGGATTCCGAATTTGTACATAAGTTGCCGATGGCTAGAATTCAAGAGTTGGCTAAGTAGAAGGAACTTGGCTCTGAGCTATCTGAATCAATTTATAGCCGTGGACGCTGGTACATATTTTAAAATTGTAACGGATATGCAGTGTTCTAAAATAGACTCCCTGAAAGATTTTTAGAATTTTTTGCGTCCAGGAGTTTCGTCTCCTAGCTGCTTTATTTTAATGAGTAGCTGAAATCTAAAGTTTCAGTAGTTGCCTTGAAATCTTCTCAACTTTAAAAAATGAAAATTCTGCTGATTCCATACTTTCACCAGTGGTTTTCGTGAATGTCGTTTATGTGAGCTCTTGTTCGACACGTCACGTGTTGTACCCGTACGCCTGTATTTTCAAATTTTCAAATGCAGTCTTACGTTATCCAAGATTTTCAAATATTGCTATTAATATGAGCTGTTTTATTCCTTTGCTAGGCTGATTAATTTGGTGCCCTTTTCTGTTTTTCCATTTTCACAGACGTTTTATTCATTATCTGCTTATTAAACAAATATCAGCCTTGTGGAACAGGTAATCTAAGATAATGTTTTGAATTGCTACTCCTAAGTTTTATTTCGTACCAGTTGCGTTCATTTGGAAGTGCGGACGACGTCTCAGGTTTTTCTTTGAATGAGTATTTGACGACGATCTCAACCTCAGCATTTGACTCGGTTGCAAGAATTTTTGCTCCACTCCGGAACTTTTCAAAAATTTTTTGCATTTAGCTTCGGCTGCAACGTGCTCTTTCGATTGTAACAATGAGATTAAATCAAATACATTTGCTTTTTATCTTTTTCTCCAGCATCAACAATTTGCATATTTTTG
>UPTC01000076.1:35579-77804 GCA_900537255.1 Acanthocheilonema viteae | reverse complement strand
ATGCTTACAGTATTGATGTTTCTTCGAATTTGGAAGATTGACAGTTCAAACACTTAAATATATAAAAAATCCTAGCTTTTTTCTTTTTTTCAAGAAATTGATTGACGTTTATTTTTATAAGGTTCAAATGTCGAATTGGAATGGACAGCCACTACTGGAATACCTGAGTAGCCGTACCATTGGCCAACTAGATAAGCTGTATTCATATCCTGCAATATCGTTTGCTATTTTCCGACTCTTGCCGGAACTTTCACAGCAGCTTATCCTGAAAATACTTTGGCTAAATGGTACTGAAAAGAAGTGGTAAGTTTTGAAATTTGAGAAATGTTCGAAGTAGTTTGTGTTTGTTGTTGGTGTATCGATAAACCATAGTTGCATAAGTGTATAATTAACTTCTAATTCACATAAATTGCATTCGGCAGTAACGGTCCATGTCTCCTTTGAAATGTGAATTCTTGGTGTGGAAACCGTCGTTTTCATTTGTTTTTCAATGATGGTTAAATTAATGTAATTTTTGCGCTGAAAAACGCTTAAACGGTATTCATTTTCTCCTGTGAAGTTTAGGTTAGTTTATTCGAACTTGAGATAGAAAAGAAAAAGAGAGAGAAATGTTTCTACGGCAAAATGGAGCGATGAGATATCCGTATATTAAGATCTTTTGGAGTCTTATTTTTACACCTTGATACTCTGGTTGTGAATCCACAGAATCAGTGAAGATGATAATCAACAAAACACCAATACTGGTTGCAGTGAAAAAAGCTTACTGCTCTTTCGGAAAACTGGAAACAGTTTTTTGAAGAAAGTCAATACAAACGTTTTCTAAGAAATCTTACCCAAACACAGAAATATGCTACATTCGAAACAGTTCTTTGGATGCTTCGAATTTGGTATACGAACTGGAAGGAGTGCAAGTTTTCTTGTTTTAGAAAATTCCCTGACCTCCACGTGTGAATTCTCTCTTCAATGGCTGTTGAGCAAGATAAGCAGTTAATGGAATGGATTCCTCCAATACATACAAAGGCTAGTTGCAGATGTCTCCGTTGCAGTGCAATCTTCACATCTCTTGGTTCCAAAAATTGACCTATGAAAACTACAGTTGGAGCCGCTTTCAAAAGAAAGAAAAGAAAAAGATTCATTGAAGCTATATATTTCGATGTACAGAGATATATTAACAGTAGTATCCCTGCTTTCTGATACCGTAATGGAAATAATCGCTGCTTTTTTGTAGTGAATGGCGTACATGGTCAGTCCCAGATTTCGAGGTAGCAATGATGAATCATGTCAATGGATTGAGGAAATTGAAGATAATTATTGGAGATGAAGAAGTTATGATTAATGTGCGTTTAGCTCTTCATATTTTTGTTGCTGCGATCGCTTGATCGGGAAAAGTGCATATTTTAAAAATGGGTTTTTAAAACTTGTTAAATTATCGTAAGTATATTTTATGAATTTAATTAATTTTAGTTTTTGTCACTACATATTTTATAGTCGCATGTATCAAAAGATAGCTTGACTGGTGGCTTAATGAATTTCTTTTGGGAGATCAACTATCAGGTATGGTGTGCATTCTTGCCATAAATAGAATATTTAATCCATCAAATGGCCAGCCGTCTTTCCTTCTGATCCTGCTGATGAAATTAATGCTTACTTTTCCAGCCTGTGTATCGTCGTGCATATCTTAAAGCAACTCGTATTGGATTGTGCAAAGCATCAGAGCTCAGTGTAGTTACAGACTGCGATGAGAAAACTCGAAAATCGGCAAATAAAGATCTCGGAAGAAAAGCAATTGAAAGATGGGAATGCATATTGCATTATTTGGCTTTACCGTCGCAGAAAAGCGAGCAAGGTGTCAGTGGGACCACTAAAATGCTTTTCAGATCCGCGGGTCTGACTAGCACTGAAAATGGTGAATTCTTTTCGGTTTTTTAAGTTTCATGTATAAATTATAGCTGTAGTTTGAATGAAATTTTATGTGGTAAGAAATTTTTTTGCAGCAGCTGGTATTCTCTCTTTTATGAGATCTGTAGTAAAAAGTAACACGGGATAGAAATGAGTGAAAACGGCATCCGCCCACATTTTTCATAATGTACATCTGAATACAGTAAACATGTAATTTTCTGCTTTAGAAGATGGTGATATAGAAATAACATCAGCAGGTTTCCAATTTCTATTATTAAATCGTTCGGAGCAAATTTGGACCTACCTCTTGCATTATTTTCATATGCAAGAAGTAGCTGGTATCGATATTATCAAGGAACTTGATTTTCTATTCAGGCACTTTCTTAATGTTCGATTGCTATATTCTAATTTTTTTTGTTTTTTAGAAGGTTTCGTTGAACTTGTTTCGTTTAATGTTTCATTAGTTTCGACTACAGTTAACAACTGACAGATATTTAGATTAACACTATATTCTGGTAATACATCTGGTAATACTAGAGTGACCACTGGTTCAGATAAAGAACGACCCGCCGGTAGTCGAGCATTTCTTATCGATGAAAGTTGGCCTGAGCCTATCAAGGATTTTTTGATGCACCTCAGGGAATTGGGATTGATTTTTATAAGGAAACGAAAAGACGGGTAAGTTTGCGATCATGTTCGAAGTTCTTCTTTTTTGAACTGTACAAAAAGTACCGTTCAAATTAATTCCAAGGTTTCATGAGATTCGTCATTTATTATCCTTTGCAGGTTTTTCTTCTTAACTCCTTTACTCAATCATTTGACCGGTATTTCCTATACATCTGAAACATGCATAGCAAACCGTAATCAAGAAGGCTTTGTGATAGTGGAGACAAACTATCGGGTTTATGCATATACAGATTCAACCTTGCAACTTGCAATACTTTCGACATTTACAGAAATGCTTTACAGGTTTTTTTCTTAGAAATTAGTAATGTTTTTGTAGGTAATTTTTTTATAATGCAAATGCATATTTTTTGTTTTTTTGAAAAGTTTTTTTGCTTTCAGATTCAATGATATGTCCGTGGGTGTGCTGTCCCGGGAAACTGTAAGAAGAGCTTTTCAGGTATTTCCACTGTGTCACGGTGGTTTTCTTATTCTATGAACTTATTGAAAGATCTACGTTATCTTTTGCAGAAATGAAACAGTTGATATGTACAAATATTTGATTTGGATGGAAGGGTATAATATTTTAATAGGTTGGTATAACAGCAGCACAAATTATATCATTTCTGCGTGCAAATGCTCATCCAACAACTTATGCTGTAACAACTGAATGCGGTGGAGTGATACAGAGTGTACCGACAACTGTTGCCGATCAGATACGGCTTTGGGAAGATGAAAGGCGACGTTTGGTATTATGCAATGCTGCTGTTTATTCGTCATTTGAATCTGAAAAGGAATATTATGGTTTGAAAGGATATGTCGATTCTCAAGGCATGCCTACGAAAGTTTCAAAAATCATTTACTTGACTTTTTCGCATCTTATCTTACAAATAGAAATTTTTATTCATTTTGGATTCATCGCTAGTTTAAACACCGTGAACACTTTTTTTATTTAAATTTCGGAGCTGTTCCTATTCGTTTAAATTTGTCTTTAGGTATCTTATTATGGAGTGATGATGCGCAGAAGTTGCTAGTTATTACAGAAGAAGGACATGAAAGTGTGAAAGCGTGGTGGAAGATGAAAACTGGTAAAAATGGTTCTTAAACTGAGCTTTCATTATTTTTACATGATATTATCAAGATATTTGATTGGTGCGTATTATTTTATTTAGCATAATATATTTCCACGTTCTTATGTCTGGAAACCTTGATTTCAAATTTCTCATTTGAATCCTCGATATCACATTTTTAATGTTCTTATGTTCTAGCTAAGTTTAAAAAATTTCTTGTACCCATTTATCAGCTTGCTATTAATAGAATTGTAACTGTGTTGCTAAAAATTTAACTGTCTTATTTTATTTGCCAATATTTATGAGTCTTAATCTAACAGGCTCTTAATATATTCGGAGTTTAAAGTTCATCATAATTTATTAACCATTGATTCTTTGGTGGATTTCATTTGTATGTATATCCTGAACAGATTTTCCTTCTATCATAAGATGCAAAAATTTATCAAGGTGTGGTGTTAAAAATGAGAGAATTTTGTAGAAATTATGTAAAAATTGAAGTTTTTCTTTTTCACAGGGACAATGGACTGATGGCATCATATGATAGATCGTAGTTTTTTTTTTTGAATGAGAAACTGTGATTATTTTATCAAAAAGAGTCGCGATTGTGCCAAATGATTCTAACCTAAAGGTTAGAGAGATTATGCTAGAATAATTTGTGTGTTTTCCATTTGTTTCAACAGATTATATATTTCGATGGTTGTTTTCAGTTGAATTTTTCTTTAATATATTGTCATGTTTCATTCTATCGTTGCCAAATTTGATAATGTTTTTACTTTGTAGAGATATTTATATTTTTGCTTTCATATATTGTGTGCTCTCTTTTACGTTATATAATTTCATCGGCCAAATTATGCATGTGTCTTTTTGTTGATATTTATTGTCATATATTTATACTATTTCTTCATTTTTTTATGTTGTTTTCCACGGTGTCAATTATTCTAATGTTGATCTCAGTGCTCAATGAACTTTCTACATTTATTGTCACTCAGGAAATCTGATCGGTATGTTATGTATTACTGAATGCAGCACTAGTAACATGAAATGAAGCTAAAAACTAAAATTTTAAGTGAAATTGAAGACTCTTTTATCAAGTTCATATGTCAAGTTTTCGTAGAAATACTAGTGAATGAGCCAGTATTTTACTTCGGATTATCTGATAAAACAGTATAATGGCGCCATTGTGTTCATAGCTTTGCACAACACCGCTCCGCAAGTAGGTGTTACCTGTTTGTAACAGATCTCTTCCTAATATTTATTTGGTTCATTAAAAATACATCTGGACACTTCTTGGATCAAGAATCATAAACAGCAATTTAAATCTTATTTCCAGATCTTAATTGGAAATTGTGAATTGCAAAATTAAATTGACAGAAAGTCACCAGGAAATGAAACAGTTCTGAAATCATCTTTTCTTTCTCTCTTCCTCTCTCTGTCAAAATTTCTTGATAGAAAATAAATTCAAATTAAATATTTTCGGTGATACCAAAAGTAAAGAGGTGAATTTAGCTCGTAACATTCCATCCTTATATGTTAAAATATCAATTTTCTGCAGTGCATTTTAGAATTTACTTGGCAACCGTTGACTATTTACCAGAATTCCCGAGTTATCTAAATATGTTCATTCTAATTTATTCTGTTTACTTGTATCTCTGTATCGAAATATATGCTTTTGCAAATGAACATTATCGTTTTTCGTCCCCATCGACATTTAATTTTTGTAAGTGCTAATGTAAGCTGCTCACCTGTGGATATCTCTTACCTGCTCGACATCCCAGACTTTCTTTTAGATATAAAGCTAAAAATATAAAAAATGAACCAATCGACGGAAAATCCAAAAACTTCTGATATTAAATTATTCACATCAACTGAGACTTGTATCACTGACAGTTAAGCTGAGGAAGCTGCATTTCGCAATTTGTCTTTGTTAAATTTAATTTCTTTGTGTAAATCATTAAGAGATTCCTTATAAGGCCTTCGTTCTTTGATTATTCTTTGTCTTTATGGAGCAAATGTAGCTAGTCCTTTGTTCTCATCGCTTCTTCTTTCCCCAACCAGACACTGCCTGACCCCGGGGTTGGGTTACCTATTAAACCCATTATCTACGCTATTCTCGTACCGCCCCGCGTTGGGTATATAAGCAATCAAATGTATCATCTGGCCACTCTCTCTATTCATTCATTTCATTCGTAGGTTTATTTCTCTCTACTTCCAGCTATCATCGAATCAATTATTGATCATTTCATCGTTGATACTAAAACTGTTCTAATACAATTCCCAACAATAAAGTAAATCTCAACAATAATTTGTCCGTGAATCAACAATAATCAATCTACAACACTTTCACAACACCAATTAACAAGTAATCTGTGAAACTTAATACTTATTATGCTGGAACGCTGAAAAATAAAATAATCTTGATTTTTTATCAGCTGGAAATATTCAAATATTTCATACCTTCTTCATCTACTAGTTATTTCTCTTGAAATATATTTACATAAAAATTCAAATTTAAGGAGCACTGTTTGATCTGTATTCTCAGTATAAGTAAAATGCTTATTCTTGTTTGAAATTTTAAAAACAAACTGACTTAATCATAAAATTCAATCGAGATATCATATTTAGATGACAATGAGCAATTTTAAATAACATTTAATTATAAAATCTTGTTTCAGCGTTAGTTTCACTTCAACTCAGTTTATTCCCAGCATTTTCAATAAACTACGTCTCAATATAAATAATATCGTCGTAAACCTAGATAATAAAAATTATCGCTAAATTTGACTTCCTTTGAAGTGAGTAGTTTGATTCCCCTCCACAAACATTTATAGAACAATCTAATTACTTAATGACAAATTATAGGAAACAGAAAAAATAATTTCTTACAAGCAGTTATATAATGCATTCATATTTCAGTCATAAATTTCAATAAAGCAGATTTGAAATTTTCATGACAACCAATAAATAAATTTTATATAATTTCTTTTTTCATCGAGAAACAGGTTTTGTAGGGCTGCACGATATTTTTTGAAGTACAGAAAAATAAGTACGATTGCTCTTATTTCATCAAATTCTAAATAACAAATTCAAATTTCTGCTTCATGCTGTCGTTATCCTTATTTCTGATTTCGTCATTGATAGTTATAAAACTATGATTCGATTTCAGATTATGAGAAATAAATAAGCCAATAGTCATTAACTCCTTAGTTAACGAGTTTGAACATCAATTAATATCTATTTCATATTCTATGCTAAAATTTGTCTGACAGAATTATGCACCACCTGACCACTACCTGGTTGGTTGATTTTATTTACTGTTCATTAACCGTTATTTATTGCTCATCATGCTCTTTCAACTACAATGTGGTTTTTTTTTTTTTGGAATTTTAAATGACCTATCAAATAGAGAAGAAAAATTCGGCAAGAGATATTTGGAAAGAGACTTTTCAGGGAAACATGAATTGTGCACTGTCGAAGTTGCAGAACAATTGATAGAATTCCGATGTTTTGTATCTTCTCAGAGATTTTTTTATAATTGAAGGAATTGATAAATACAGAGCAGAAACTTCATTCAATCAGGGTATTAATAAATGACATCTAATAATATTTATGAAAAAAATTATATCCATTTCATTTTCCGAAAAATCATAACTCGAATAATCTGACATCCAAAAATTTAACATACAAAAATTATTTGTTTTCTTACAGGTGATCTGAAGTTGTTTGCTGAAACCAACAACAATTTTTTGCACACTAGCCTACCTCCGATTTCGAATCGCATACGGTAAGTTTCTATTACAATATTATAATTCAATTAATAATATGCTGATCAATAGAGAGGATGTAGGTGAAGGAAGTTATAAAAAAAATTAAAGCTCGGTGCTTTGCCTTTGCTATATTTAATTGCCTCCTGTATGTCGCTATTTTGAACTCTCTTTCCCATGATTTCGTGAAATTTCAAGAAAAAATGGAAAGAAACCCAAATTTGTTGATGTCTTCTGTCCTCTCGTGTCGATAAAATTATGCTACTGCACTTCTCTTTCTTGCTTCCTGCCTTACAACTGCTTTTCTCCTATTTATTAAAAAAAACAATGCCTTTCTCCATAATGATCTTTTGTATCTCCATTGTTCGTGTTTCATAATCATTTGGGGGAGAAAGTTTAGATAATCACAGGAACAACAAATGATTGGAAGGTCGCAATTTCATGCGTGAATCCAATTCAACCACAGTTTGTATTATAAAGGTATAAATCAAATTAGGACGAAATTTAATGATTAACATAGCAAATTACAACAGTCATCAAAATGAGTGACAACTGATCCTGTAAATGTTGGAGTAACACGGCAAGAAAATGAATGTCAATAAAAGGAATTTCAACTCAAAATGTATAATTTGATTTCCGCATAGAAATGAAGAAAGTATAAATGAAGAAATGAAGAAAGTTTTTGAATGATTATTCAAAAAGAAACGGATTAATTAGACTAATGAATTCTTATCTTTTCTAAGTCCATAAAGCATGTCATTAATCTTTTGTCTGCGAACTTTATTTCACTAACCAGTATGAAAGTTCTAAGTTAAGAAATTACATTATAGTCACAAGAAAAGATAGTACTAAGAAGAAAAAAACAATTCTGAAGGTTTAATTAGCTGAACCTAGCATATCATCTCACTTAAACTTATTGATAAGCAATCTGTTCTTACTATCGTCGTCACTTTATTTGCAATTTTTCAAATTTTTTTTTCCTTTTTCGATTTGAAAAGAGGATAATTCCATTCAAAAGGAATGCAATCAGTAGATGTAATTCAATCAGTCCGGAAAAAAGCTTTCTCTTTACCATACCGTTCAGAATGTCAGCAATCAAGAACCAGCTATGCCTAAGAATTAGCATAGTAATTGCGTAACCTGTATGAGTTTAATTCTTTGGAAATTATAAATTGCCCATTTAAAATAAGAAGAAATCCCATACCAAATACAAAAAATTTAAATCGATATCTTTAATTATTAACACACATTTCTGCCAAACAAACGAGGTGCAAAAAGTTGAATAACCTAAACAAACAATATTTGTGTGGTATATCGACTTTATCCGACACACGACTTCCATTCATTGACTGAATTATTATCCAAGCTCAACTGTGCTGTGACAGACGAAATACAAGTTGTTAAAAAAAGCAAAATAAAGGTAGAAATATCTAAGATCAGTGGTGGTGGGAATGTGCTGCGGTACCTTATCAGACCTTCTGCTTTATACCAATTGGTTCAGACAACAATTCAAGTCTTAAACGTCTACCATTGCTTCTTTGCATTTTACGAATACATATATATATATTGAGCATTAATATGTCATAACTCCATTTATTATATCATGGAGATAGAGAACAATCTAGTCATGTAGATTGGTTGTGTTGATTCACAGACAAATTATTTGTTAAGATTTATTTTATAGTTGGGAATTTTATCCGAATAATTCTAGCATCAACAGATGAAAAGGATAGCAGAATATCTAATTTGATGTAGTTCCTAGTAGGGACGAATAAGCGCATAAGCGCATGGATATTGACAAATGTCAAAGAATGCAAAACAATCCCTGATACCAATATTCGACGCTTTATATACTCAATGTGGGGCGGTACCAGGATAGTAGATAATGGGCTTAATAGGTACCTCAGGGTCAGAAAATATCATGTTGGGGAGGGGAGAAGGGATGAGGACAAAGGGAATTGTTTGATTACTTGTTATCTACATTTGTTTCACATAAAAAACAAAGAAGGCGTTATAAGGCATCTCTTAATGAATTATAGCAACACAATGACAAGAAATTAAATTTAACAAGACAAAATTGTGAAATGCAGCTTTCTCAGCCTAACCATCAATGACATAATTCTCAATCCATGTGAATAATTTTATCACCAAATTTCGGATTTTCCAACAGTCACGAATCTCTAATAAAGAATCTAAAATAGTCATCACAGGCTGTTAATCAAATTAATCCACTAAAAACATAACGTTTACTTGAAATTTTTTAATACTGCCATTATTATTATTTTACAGTTTCCCACTTCACTCTTTCTAGTTTACAACTATTTTACCTTTGTCCAACTCAATAGAAATGGAAGACTGATTCGAATATATCTTATATTGTATAAAAGCATATTTCGAACAATTTTAAACTTTGGTAATAATTAAATCTGCAATTTTCTTTTTGCGAAATTTCTCATCGGAGACCGAAATTTCTCGTCGGAAAGTATTTAAAAATTTCACTACTGGTTTCCATTGATTTGTTATTTTGTTTGTAATTTTATAATTTCATACACCGATTAGGTGGAGGAAATTCGACTGCTGGTAGCGCTTTTTTTCATGGATACGGGACATGAAGGAAGAGAAAGTGTTGCTTGAATGATTGATTGAATCACGGCAAAGAATAGAAGGCATTTCCACAAGGTCATTGATTTGAGATTACATAACGAATTTTAGTTGAAAAGAAGGATGCAAGAAAATTTCAGTACAGAAAATTGAATATGAAGAAATTTATGTAATTTAAGTTAAAAAAATTTTCACTAACAGCTAAATCACTTTGCATCTTTTACTGTCATTTTTTTCCCATTTTCTATCACAAGATTAATTTCCATTTTTTCTCTTTTCTATTTTAACTTATCCGGTAAAGCAAAATAGTTTCCCTTCACACTGATCAGAAAATTTTAAGCAGCCGATAGAATTTAAAAAGTTTATTCTTAGGAAATTCTGGTGAAGTTCTCGATTTTTAAATAATAACACTTAAGTCATAATTTGCGCTGTTCTGACGTCTTTCAAGATGAAATGGATTGAATTAATTGTTGGTGAACTTTACAACTATGAAAAGTAGCAGTAGTTGTTTTCACTTTTAGTTTACTGGCTAATTTGACGCATTGTTGTTCACTTAATCATCTATGTATGAATGTAGTAATTTCTAAAAAATGAAACAACCTTACGAAGAAAAATAAATTTCACTTAGAATTGTACTTTAATTTGATTTTATGATTCAGTCGTAGTGTAATTATCGCTTAACGGACAATTAAGCGTTAAAGTGTTAACTTATCTCATTTCACATTTTATGCAATCAAGACATAAAGGTTGAGAAAGCTTTTTTATCTATCATAACAGCAGGACAAGACATTCAGCAGGAAAACTGGTAGTAAAGAGTAAAAACTATATATCATTTTAAAAGTGAACATTTTTGAACTAATTTGAATTTAAGTTCTATACAACCGTATGGTAATCAAGCAAGAAAAAAGGAAAGTTCAAAAGGAACGAAAAGAAGTGAGTTCGGTTAAAAAAAATTTATTGGTGGCAGTGAGTGGAATTCATTTTTCAATAACGATACTTTTTTTATCGTTTTTGAACAACGATAGTAATTTGATTTGTGAAAAAAAATTACGAGCGAAAATGAAAAATATTCAAGATTTAAAAAGTTTATAACGACAATCACCATTTTTATGAATAACCTTTAATTATTTAATTATCGAAGTCGCCTCCTTCTTTCCAGCTCTTCAGATGAAATGCTGAGGTAAAATATTATTACCAAGCAGTTTAAGAATATTAATTCCTTCTTATAATAAATTTCGCTACATTGAAAGTACAGTTCAATCAAAAAAATTTGTTACAACATTCTAAATTTTTCTGTCAACTATTGTGGGAGCAATTTAAGATTTAAAATTTTTTTGTCAAATTTCTGATTTATATGGAAGTTTTTTTTTATTAATCATTACTACATTTTCCATCTATTATTAAGAAAATGGTAAATTCCTTTGCGCTTCACTGATTGCTCATTAAAATTTTTTCAAAAAGTAAATCTTTAATCTTTAAAAACTAAGATAATTGCTTTCATTGTGGCACTTACTGATTCTTAGCGAAGACGTCACACGATGAGAATTTATAATGAGACGAATAGAGAGTGCCAAGCCCAACAAACTTCTCTTCTCTTTTTCCTCTTTATTTGCCCCATGGCCTCTTTTTCGCCGAACTACAATTTCGTCTTTAAAAAAATTACATCCGAAGAAAATTTGTTTGAAGCACCAAAAGTGGAACGAATAAAACTTTTATATTTCAAACGCGAATGTAAGATTTAATTCCAACGAACATTATTTTCGTTGAATCAAATTCGACGAAAATGCAGCAATAAAAATTAAATTTATAAAACTTATCTTTGCAACAAAACATGCATTGGTATGTGTTTGTGTGTGTTATGTGTATATGCTTGCGTTCTGTGTAGAAGGAAATTTTAGTGCAAATGGTAAAAATAAGCAAGATAATTTAGGAACCAGTTTCGGATCTTAGCTGGTGTATAGAAAATAAAACACCCAAATAAGTTGAGAAGAAATGTATCTAATTCGAAAATGAACTAATTTCATTAATAATATTTTTTTCCCACATTTTGAAATTTTTTAGAATTTTTTTCTTTGCAATTAAACAGTAAAACACAGTTTTAAAAGTTGAAAAATGTGATTGTGTATTTCAACACCTAACGAATATTTGCTCTGTTAAAATGAAGAAATTTTTGCACTGCTAGACATGCAGTATGCAATTTTTTTCATGCCAAACCTATTCTTTTATTCAAGTTATACAGAACTATTTAAACAAAAACAACTATTTTCTACTAAATTTGATGGGGCAATTTTTAAAGGTCTGCACGAATTATGATACACATTTCACGTGCAATTATGCAACCTAAGATCTGATCAATTTCATTCTCTGAAGGATCAGCATTCGATATGCGCTCTTTTCCAATATTATAGATTGTCACACACCAAAAATGCAACTGCCTATTCATTCATTCACAGCAGGCTACTAATTAAATTGAATTTTTGATTAGTGATTACAAAAAAGCAAAAAAGTTAGAGAAGAAGAGAAACCATTTTCAACGAATTATTTAACAAAATGTTTTCATGGCTATCAGGAGTTTATTTTTGGCAAAGATAAATCCACTCATCCCTAAACAATTTAATCGACTGTTTTATTGCTTATTTCTGCAAGTATGTATATGTGTGCTTATGTTTGTGTGTGTATGTGTATGTGTATGTGTATTTAATTAATTAATTTTTTTCTCGTTAATTCCCCCCTCAGTGTGCTAGTGTTACCGGTTAACATTCCTGGAAAACAGGTATCACGAGCGTCTGAGACGTTGTTGAATGGTAACTGTAGCACCGAAATGGCAAGCAGCGAAATAACTACTTCAGTACGCTTTTTTTAAGATAGCTTTTACCTTTCGTCCGTGTTCACCACTATGCCATATAGGCGATATGCACACAACGGTGACACACTAACGACACACAAAATGAAGAAAGAGTATTTTTGGGGGTGGCCCACTGATTAATTAACCGGTTTTCAAAACGGATCAGTACTTCGTGTCCCATCTTCAAAATTTAAAAAAAAGGTGGAGAGGAGAGGGTGGAGTTAGTTAGTTTAATTTGCAATAGAAAGTGGGAGGGCCTTGAGGTGCTTGATTTTCTGGGCGGAGAGCGAAAGACAGACAAAAGAATGAAATGCCGCAAAA
Organism: Acanthocheilonema viteae; assembly: GCA_900537255.1. NCBI lineage: Eukaryota > Metazoa > Nematoda > Chromadorea > Rhabditida > Onchocercidae > Acanthocheilonema > Acanthocheilonema viteae. The sequence goes on along the minus strand of UPTC01000076.1, from coordinate 64,644 downwards.
TGCTATAAAATAGGGCATTGAAGTGGTCAAACAGCACTCTTAGAAATCATGCATGAGGCGAAAATCATCGCGCTGGTTGCTGCAGCATGCAGTGCCATGGCAATTTTATCATGTGTGGTAGTGATACCATCACTTTACAACGCTATCAATGAGGTGACTCTTTCTAATTATCATAATCTTTATATTTTTTGTTATAAAATTTCGATATCGTTTTCATTCGTCTCGTTTATGAATGAGTTAATGCAATTTGATACTCTTTTCTGCAGTCTTGTCAGAAGAGTGGTATTTGTTATCACTTCTAATTCGATTGTTCCCAACTTCCTTAACTGAATAATAAGTTTAGCCGCATTGCAAGCTTAAGGTCGAAATTTTGTTTCGCTTCCCAAAAGTGTTAAATACTTCTTAGAAACATTGTATCTATTAATGAATTTACGACTTTATTGGTTCTTTTATTTCCACTTCTATTTTTAATTCCTGTTATTGAGTCCGATATTTAATTTTTGTGTTTTTCCACAACAAAAATCCGGTCCGTGAAAAAGAACATCCCGTTATTCAATAATAAAATACACTCATAAATGTTCCCAACCAAATGTAATTCATTGTTTGTGGATTTAAGAATTCTCTCCCTTTCAAAAACCTCTGCTCGCTCCGCACACGCTATTAATTTGCTATTAAACAAAATTTTTATTGAATTCGAGTTTTTGAAATCATGCTGAATTCGAAATGGATAACGGTAGAAATTTAAGTTCCTAAAATAACTTCTGACTCAATGATTCAAATTTTATTTTCTTTGCGATAAGTAGGTTACGGTGGAAAAGTATTTACTAGAAAATTGCGAACTCTGCTATCTCAAGTTTTCCCATGTTTTCCCATAAAAAGATCTTTTTTCACATTACCACCAATTTGGAAAACATAATACTGTTGTACTTTCACATTTTTTTTCTTCATGAAAAAATTCAAGAGTTCAGACTTTTAATAAACCAAATTGTAATTCAGAAAAGTTATTAATATCAGTTTTTAGGTTTAAATCATTAAAGTGCAAAATATTTTTCTCCAATTCGGAAATTTTATCTCTTATAATGAATAGAATAACGAAATACACAAACGTTGATTAGTAGTTGCCCACTATCTGGTTCAGGTGATGTGTTATGTCCACCTTTCTTTCATTTAGATTCTATAGGAAGGCTTTAGACTCAAGTTCCAGCTTATCCTAAAAGATCATTTGTTTTGACAGGTACATGATGCGGTAATAGATGGTGTGCAGGTTTTTCGCGTTGAAACCGATTCAGCATGGACCGAGCTCATGGATGTACAAATTAGCGTGACACCGCCGAGCAAACCACGCGAAAACCCCTTTAAAAGCATTTTTCGTAAGAAGAGACAGGATTTCTCTAGTTTGCCGGATTACTGTCACTGCGAACCAATCAAGATCACTTGTCCTCCTGGACCGGCCGGTCCAGCTGGTGAACCAGGAAGAGATGGGCGTAAGTTTTTATGTATAAATTCGTAAATTATGTGTACAGTTTTTCCAATTTAGTATTTCGCTTATACATAATTCTTTTTACTTTGGAATATTACCGACTCGTTTTTTTTTTTTTTACTTTTACCTTACATTCTGTTTACGAAATCTGATATTTATTTGATCATTGCAGCACCTGGACCACCTGGGCCTCCGGGAGAAGATAACACAGTAACATATGCACCGGTGACATGTCCTCCTGCTGACACCTCTTGCATCAAATGTCCAGCAGGGCCAGCTGGACCGCCAGGAGCGGATGGTGAGCCAGGACCAGCAGGACCTGATGGTCCACCCGGATTGCCGGGAGCCGGAGGAAATGGAGGTAAACCCGGACCACCAGGACCAATCGGTGATGCAGGCCAACCAGGATCAATGGGCCCACCCGGTGAAGCAGGACCACCCGGCAAAGATGGAGAAAGAGGGAAAGGTGCACCAGGACCTCAGGGACCGCCTGGACCGCCAGGATCACCTGGTTCCCCTGGTCCAGATGGCGAAAAAGGAGCAGATGGAAAGCCAGGTCTCGCAGGACCAGCCGGTCCTCCGGGAAAAGATGGGTATCCTGGAGAAGAAGGCAAACCTGGATTACCTGGAGGTCCTGGTCTTCCAGGAAATGATGCAGCATATTGTCCATGTCCTCCACGCTCTGCTGTATTCATCAGTCGTTTCACTCAATAACAGAAACTTCTAAAATTTTTTTTCAAGAAGTTCACAATGAAATCAACAATACAGGATGATTAATTACACTACTGTCGCATCAAACTTTCATGATTTTTTAACCGAAGAATTTTTAGAATCCAATAAAGAAATGAATAAAATTTGTATGACATGTGGTGAAAAAACATGATAAAAAGGGAACTGTGCAACTATGTAATTAATTATGGTTGCCTTATCGGATCATTGGATCATCTAATCAAACCATAGGTAAATACTGTAAAGAAAGATCAAAGCAGAAATTCGAATTTGACTGAGTATTTGATCAATGAAAAAGACAGATCGAGTTGACAATCATGCGATCTATACTGAGGAGACATTCATACATATTCTGATAATATATACCCATGGCAGTTTCAACATTCGTCTTTTTTCATATCCAGAATTTTAGATAAAATTACAGTTTTCGGATAATTTTGAGTTAAAATTTGAACTTATAAAGTGAAAGTTACCGGATGATGTCACCATATTCAAATTTGGAAAGGCTCTACTACGAAATAAAACTTCGTCGTCAAAGAAATGACATAAATAAGTACAGCAGTTCGGCTAGTTTCATTATTCTGATACTCATCATGCATATCTCTTCGCTGTTTTTTCGCGCTGGTTCTCAATTTGAGGCGATCGCTCGAAAACGCTTTCTGAGAAAAAACCAATAAAAAAAATTAATTAATTTGTATAATTTGGAATCCAAATAAAACTTTATCCAACCTGTTTCTTGTGAACTTTTTCCACTTTCCCAAAGACCGAAGTTTTTGAAACATAGTTTATGTTTGAAAGTATATCCTTCAAGTCATCTGAGCTTTCTTCTGTTTCTTCTCAGATACCCAATTAACAATAACAGAAGTTTCAGACAACTTATATGTTATTGCTAATAATAAAGTTTTATCAGATACTAAATGAAATATCAATATTTTTATGCGATTAAACAGTAGTTAATCATTAATAAATAGTGGTGAAAAGTAGAACGTAGCGAACAATTTTTACTTCAACAAACTCTTAAATTTAAAATTTTTTGTTTCGAGAAAAAAGCGGGTCTTAAAGTTATTATAAGTTAGTAAAATGATTTAAAACTTTGAAATATAGAACTGTATTATAGAAACACAAAATTCCCACTATCATTTTATGAAAAACTGTCATATTCGGAACTATGATTTAATGATCACTAAAAACAAATATTTTTCCAATTAAAAAAATTTAAAGTTCCGAATTTACACGGAATTGACTACTGGTGTTCATCAAGAATCCGTTTATCCTTTGTCAAGAAATCAATAACTGCTATCGTTTCTTTTATATTTTTCCAAGCTCGCTTCAACAGCTTATTATACAAACTTGTTTTGTGGGACATCGTAAAACAAATACATTTGCAGTCGCAGTGCTTGAAAAAGTTTCCTTTTATTGAGAGCTTATCGCAATCATTTGTAGATCTTGCAGAAATAATTTAAACATATCAAATGTTTAATCCATATCAAATGGGCTGATTTTATGACTGATATAACATAGCGTAAGCGGTAATAATAATTAATAGAAAAAAAGTTGAATTATTGAGAAGGAAATGAGGGATTAAGATACTCGAGTAATTAATGTGAAATCATACATATTACTCATCACTTTCATTGTCTTTCAAAGCAAATGATGAAAATAGTGAAGGCTAATAATTTATCCTCATGCTTGAAGTATTTCTAAAAAAAATAATAAGTTTTAAAATATTAAGAGTGATTGTAAAAGAAAAGAAATCCATGGCTTTTCAGAAAAACGGATGTCGATTAGAAAACATCACTTAAACAAGTGATAATACTTGAATTCATAGATATTACTTTCAGAATAAATAATGAAATTATTTCTGTCCACAAAAGAAACTCATTATTTAGTATAAAGTGATGAAGCTAAACAATATCAGCGCTGCTGTATGAAATTAGCATCTTGTTGAAAGGATTCTTTTGAAAAATAATTCGGCAAAGGATATTTCAGTTGTTAACAAAACATCTTCCTTCCTTTTTGAACTACCAATATAACTTTCATTTTTTCAAACTATATTTTCATATTTACAATCAAATGATGAGTCTCTTTGGTGGAGAGAGATAATTTTATTTGTTTTGAAAGTAATATCTATAAATTCAAATATTATCACTGATTTAAATGATGTTTCCTAACTGACATCCGTTTTTCTGAAAAGTCATGTATTTCTTTTCTGTTACTTCATTAAAAGGGGAAAAGAACTGAATTTTATTAATTAGAATAAGAACAAATCTTCTAACAATGTTATTACAAGTTTTATATTTAGCAATTTGAGTCGATTATTTAAAAGCAATAACAGCCATACAATGTAGTCCGTTTCAATATTTTTAATGCTTCGAGAAATTTAACCAGATACTATCTTCGGATCATAGACTTTATTTTTACCTGAAATATATGTTTAAAATAAATCTTTCTCAACTTTTCAACTTTGATGAAGATAGGTTGTAAAATAGGAGAAATACTCTGATGCAATTCTGGAAAGACAAAAAGTAATTATAAGCGCAACTGTGGGTAGCAATTATTGATTAGAAAATAGAGAAAACCCATCTGGTATTTCCTCAAGATGTAACTGCATAGCTGCCAGACACTTTCAAATATTCACGAAGACTAACTGTGTTCTCGTAATGTTTTCTTTACTAAATTGGATAACTGTGTTCAAAATCAAATTTAAAAGTTCGTCAATGTTGCAGCGAATATGTTCATTAATACAGTTGGATCATATCATAATTATATAAATTAAAGCCGACAAAGAGAAATGAGAGAATACAGGAGTCCCGCTTATCCTAGACAAATCAGTCTAACAAGAACTGACTAGAAGGAAAATGAGTAACACTTTTATTATCGTTGAAAGCAAAAAATTTAGCACTTGATAGTGAAGGCAAAAACCGACAAGCAGGAAGTGGCTCCAGACTTTATTCCTACCTGAAAAAAAAAATCAAAAACAACAAAAACCGACAATCCATAGAAAAAACGTTTTCCATTTTTTTAAAACGATTTTCGTCCTTAACGAGGTAAAATTGTGGTTGGAAGTTGACTATCTCTTTACGAGCATTTTTCTAATTGTTAAAAGCTAAATTTTATGCTCGAGATCTTTCCATTGCAATCTATCAACATTTTTCATGACGAAACTGAAATACTGCCCAGTCATTAATAAATAAAAATGATAGGACGTATAATGAGATCACTTGAACCTTACCTAGCCGGTACACTAAATATTGTGATGGTCAGTAGCAAAGATTCTTCATTTGGACACGGAAAGAGCCATAAGAACGAGAATAAGTTAACACTTTAATAACTTGCTATATACAAATCCCCACAATTTAAATTGGTCCTGAAACAATTTCATGGTTACGGTTGATGGGTTTTGTTATGGATATTGGTACTACTAATTGAGATGAGGTTCGGGTCATGCTAGTGCCTTCTTGGGTTATTCATTATTAAATGGAGAATCAACAGCCAAAAGTGTTTGGAGTTATTGTAGCTGGTCGTCCGGTAAGATGTACATATATTATTTTTTGAAGAAGTGCACAATAATGTCTGATGTAATAAGGTTTGCTTTTCATATGCGTTATATCACATATACTGATGGGAATCAAGCGGTCATATCTAAATTATCATTTAACTAAGTAGTCAGACTTACCCTTAAATTTTTGGATACGGTTTAGAACATGACATTTAGAGTTGTCAGCTCATGTGTCTAATTTGTAGATCCAGACAGATTTTGTTCAAGTAAGCAGAACAGAATTTGTTATTGAAGTGGCTGATTCTGGTTCAGCGAATCATGTTGTCGTGTTCTTGACAGGCATAGCACCATTTCCTGCGGACGTAGGCGGCACCGGTATGTGGTCATATCATTTTATTAGTTATTAAGTTCGTTGTACCCAGCTGGTAGTTCTTAGTTAAATTCATATTGAATTGTACCTGCATTAAATAATATGACGTGGCGCAGAAAAAACCATCTCAAAATTAATCCAGAGAGGAAGAGTCCCAGATGCACATTTAATTTCTAATTTTGATCTTAATTTATAGTTTATATTCGGTGGCCAAAAATCGGAACGGAAATGAATTGGCATTACCTCGGATACATTGCTAATGAGAAGCCGAGCGCTATATTTCGAGTTGCTCAAGTATAAATTCAAATTTGTAGGAAGTAGGAGCTCTTAGATACTTTATATGAAGTAATAAGTGGAAGATTTCCCGAGAGAAATAAACTTACCCTATAGCTATTAACCTTTATAGATGTACTTGAAGTTCTGTAGAGTAGTATAGAGAGGATAGCTTTAGAAATTTCTTTAAAGATTAGCACGCTCTTTGTATTTTTAGCTTCATAAAATGGATGCTGTTCATGGTGGTTTATTCATATCGAATATATCGACAAATGGAAATGCAGCTGGCAATGCTCAGATTGGTATCAGTGTAGAACCTCTTACAGTTATCACAAGTAAAGTTCCTGCTGAGGGGACGACAATTAGTCAACAGGTGTGGTATGATCTGGGAAAACATTAGGAAATAAACAACGCAATGTGGGAACGAATGTGGCTGGGGTGGTTAAATCATGTTGATATATATCCAAATATAACAGTAGCAAAGCAACCAACAAGCTAAGAAAAAAAAACTGTTTTGGCTGATAACGAAACAGATAACTAAGTAATTCGAAATACTTTTAGTCTAGTTATGGGATCAGATCTTATGGCTTGAGATTTAACACTTTGAGATTTTTTGTTGAAGCTTGCGAATGACCTCGTATATGTGCAGTGCTGCCTTTTCTGCAAAGGAAATGGACTCGATGGTGATACTGTTGGAATAAGCATGTAGTTAACTTCCCAGATTCCAGTCACCTATGTAATTTTTTTTGGATTTGCAGTCATCATTCATGGAGTTCGCGGAGAAAATGTTGCAAAATTTTGTTAACCATCTGCAATCATTTGCCGTCCGTTTACCTCGGCCAGAAAATCCTGGAGAATCTGCGGACTTCATTTCAGCTTCTGCGGTACAGAGTTGGTACACCAACTTTTCCCGGCGGTTACAACAAAATCCCGAATTCTGGAAATGTCTTTTATGAACTTTCCGTTTTTTAATATTGTTTCTATTTGAAGGATTGTTACCGATAATATAATTGCCGTTCATTATTTAATTTTTTATTGCAAAAATCCATGCTTTTTTTGATTTCTTGTTTAATTGCGTTCTCATTGGTCAATTATATTACGATTTCGTTGATTTCATATTTTTTCATTTTCTGATCATCGTGGTGTAGTTCACTGCATGTTTTAAGTGGAATTTTGTTCTTCAAAAATAGTGACGGATACGTAATTTATAGTGAATGCTTCAAAACGTTTGTAGAATTTGATTGTGTATTCAGTTGTATTTCCGATTGTGAAAATGTTGAATTCTCTCGTTATTGTTGTTTATAGGCTGGTATATCATAATTTTGGTGAAAACGCTACCATTTTCATGTTGTTAGTATTTGCCAAAGTCTTAGGAGAGAGGACAGGGTGTTTGAAATGAAAATTCCGTTCATTTATAGAAATTTTTATATGCTAAAACTGTGTGTTCAGATTTATAGCATAAATATGTTGTTCTTTCGACGCTCAGTTTCAATAAAATCAGTAAGATAGTGGGTTTCAAAAATGCTAAAGTTAGGTTTGTGGTCTATTTTGTGTTTCCATTCCATTCTTTACTGTTTTCGGTTTTGAGTAACCTTATCATCGAAATAATATTTGTCGGTACCTGCAGATAGGTCTTAGTTTCACAGTGCAGTAAAACGGTTGAACTTATGACTGCTTGGATTTTGGCGTATCATACCATAGAAGAGCAGTCTTCAGTTTGAATACTCTAGGGTCCGGATGTTGGTCACAAACTAGGTTGCGTAACTTATTTTGCAACTTTGTGAAGGAGTATTCTCATGGTTTGAAGGTGAGTACTGTGACCAGTACAGTTTTTTAGGGGTTGAGGGTATTGGATGGGAGGAGGAGATATTGGGAGGAAATGAAGTGATAGGCTAACGGAGGTGAAGTTATCCAACTTTTAGTGAATCCTGGTTGTTATGATTGTGAAGAATTCCAGCCAGTTTTTGTCATTTCTGATTGTGATTAGTCTTCGGAGCAGTGCACCTATTAGCCCTACCCCACCGATGTGAATCGAATGTAATCTGAGTAAAAGTGCTAACAACTGAAATCCTAAATGATCCATTAAAATGATGTTGCATTGGTTGCAAACGTCAGCTTGTACAAATTAAGATGACTCATTGGTGTACATGTGAGTGTGGTTCATTGAGAAAGGGTAAGTTCGAGGAATGTGGTGTACTCGTTTGCATTCTGGAGAACTGATTAGTTGTATTGCACTGAAGATGATTCCTGTAAGAAATGCAGTTCTCCGTTGTCTTTTTATCACATGACATTGGAGAACTTTATTTTTTGTAAGATCGCTATTAAGATTTGTAGTTGTTAAAAATAAATCGTTTTTTTTAGATAATAAATTCTTTTATACAGTGCGAACCGTTTTGAATTCTATTCTTGCAAAAGCGTTTGATTTAAATGATACTATCTCAAGAGATTATTTAACAACGGTGCTGCTCATCCAGAGCAGAATTCTTAAATTCTGAATTAATCATGGTTGCTTTTGTCTGCTTACGGTGATGTCATTCATAATATTATTGTCCTATGTCTCGTCATTTAAATTAACGCTGTGCAGTGTTTGATTCAAAAGGTAAATAAAAGTGTTTCAGGCAAGAGGATGAACGCCAATGATATATGCCAAAGTCATCTTGACCTTAATGCACAGAACGGTGTTGCAAGCTACGATATCAATTCTCTAGTCGATGATGATTTTGAGGTTTGATTCCCTTATAGTATCATTTCATTTCAACTTAAAAATTGAAACTATGTCATGAGGTGTTGAGACACTCCGTCAGTTGTTTCATGATTTCGAAACATTTTGAGGAATGTATTAACATGACATGCGTCCAGCGTTTGCAATCTCATGTAATGACATTACGTATAATAAGTATAATGTGGTATTCAGATGTTACGATTCTGACTTATTACATAAGTAGATTATTAGACTATCTGCAGTTTTGTTTTATCTTATTGGCTACGTGTATGCACTTACTTTACTGGATGGATGAATTAGTTGGAGTAGTATGGCAATTACAGCCTACAGACCCATCTGTCGATGCATTAGTTCAATTTTCGTTCACTCAGTCTTAGCTGATACACATAATTTGGCCTTCTTGGTTTGTACACAGTTTTTATGAGGATATTCTACCCTTTATTTCAATATGTCTTGGCACTGCCACTTCGAAATCATGATGAAATATAAGAATTTGTTGTAGACGTTCCTCTTTGTTGTCCTATTCATCAATGTGGTAAAAAGTGTGCACAAGTACAAGGTTTCATAACGCAATTCATTGTGATTTTAATAATCATATACAGTTCTGAATTGCTCCCTTTGCAAATTATAAAATTATCAATTTCAGGTAATCGGTAGTTTGAGTGATACACTGCGTTCGGTTTCATTGGAAACTAGTTCAGAAATACCGCTGTATGATATAGAAATTGGTAATCATAATGGCACCGTTACCGAAAACTCTAGTGCAACTGCCGTAATGAATAAAGAGGTTGATGAGAGCACTCCGTTAGCAAACAACAGTTTGAATTTGATGTCAATTGACACTGATCGAAATACTGATATTCTCACGCAGACCATTATTAAATCATCAGTCGATGGTACAGATCTTTCAGCGCATTCTGTTCACGGTAATTTTACGGGAGAGCTCTTCTGTTCTTTGAAATTCAAGACTTATATTTTCGGAATTAATATCTTTATTTGATCAATTAATTACAGGGCCCAAAAAAGTAGATGTGATTCGTTCAAAAGAAACTTATGAAATCAATGTTAAATAGTTTTTTTTTCAAGTCTTTGGAACGATGCATATTTTGAACTGTTTAACTGAGCAAGAACGCTATGTTTTTCTTTCGGCTAGCTTCGAGATGCTTCTTATGATTCTGTTGCCTAATAGATGCACTTCCGTACCTCAATGAGATATTCAAATTGAGAATGACAAGAGAAATTGTTTTATAGCTGAATCTTTTGCTTAATAATGAAAATCTCATTTTGAAAACTTAGGAGAATTTACAGAAGATCCTATAAACACAGTTGAATCGATACGAGCTGATTATCAAGCTGCACAGCAGTCAGCCAAGCAGGAAAATGAGTTGTTACGTAAAGCATGCGAAAAAAGGAACGAACAGGTAAGTTTTCTTCTGTTTGGCTATTCTTTTTCGTCCTTAATTTCACCCGTCCGTTATATTTTTCGAAATTATGCTAATATTCTTATTCAGATCGAAATGTTGCGTCGTAGATTGGATGAAGAAATTGCACAGAAGATTCAGCTCAGTGCAGAGTTGGAAGAGACTCAGCGAGTTCTGAATGAATGCAGGTTAATCATATTTCCGATCACTTTTGAGGAATTCGTATTCATGTTGTTTGTCACCGTTACAACATATTAGCATACGTGTTAAAGAATTTCTAACAAATTTCAGGATAAAAGTAGACGAAGAGGTTGCCAACAGAATTGAGCGTGAAGACATTATCAAAGTTCTGCAAACCACAATTGTACAGCTTCAGAGTAACGGTGCGTAATTTATTACCATGCAATTTTGTAATCGTTTGATAAACCCTTGTTTAAAAGATCTCTATAACTTACAGTAATTAGACTCACTTCATAGTTCTAAATCAATTGACTATCATTTCAGCTATGAGTTTGCAGTTGCACTCATCATTCAGTCTTGTGTAAATGAAACACATAAGTTTAATGAGAGTCGTGGTATCTTCTGCACAATGGTTGATGTTTTGAAATTTCAGGTGATTTAAGTTGTCTTGGATCAACTGTGGTTAATGAACAAGCTTTGATTTCCTCGCTGCATGAAAAAGAAGAACTCATTGAGGTATATTTTAGCAGTGCCATCTGCTTTTATTTTTAAATATAAGATTTGGTGTAAATAAAAAATTGATCAGTTGTTTATTCATTTGACGAAGCTGTTCTTGATGTTCCAGGCGCTTAAAAAACAGTTAGAAGGAGCTGAGGAGCGGTATGAAAGAGAGCATAAGGAGGTGCTGGATTTGGAAGAAATAGTAAAAGTAAGTATGTGTAGTTTTCAAGCTCGATTTTTTAGTTTATGATTCCAATTGGTTTGTTTTGTGAGAAGTTTTAAAAAAGGTTTGTCTTTGCTTTACTGATTCTTCATAATTCTAACATTACTTTTTCCAGATCCTCCACGAATATCTCCAGAATGACCAGCAGACGCATGTGGAATAACTGTGGCAAGGAGTGCAGTTGAAGACTGTTCAATATCGAAACACAATAGCAACACAATAGCAATCTTTTAACGGGATATGTTTTATTCCCCGTAAAAATTGCAGTATTAGGAATTTGTAATGCTGTTTTTACACCAACTACTTATATAGTACCAGTAAAAATTTCAGATCCTCTTACTTACCATTATTCTGCATATTTGTTGCCCTCTGTGTGTGATCATTGCGAAGAGTAGACGGGCTTACTTGAAAATCATTACGAAGGAGACTTTTTTTGTTGAAGTTCCCATTTCTTTTCAGTAACTACCACTCTCATCACAACTTCCCCAAAAGCAGCTCGTAGATTTTGAGAAGACTTCGAATTTTTGAGACGTCATTTCTGGAGTTTTCATCTGCAATTAAATTTCATAGTCCCCAAAAAATTTACTCCTTGGTTGAGGTCTTGTGGTCCGATAGTTAGTTTTCTTTAGCCAATAAAATGTCAGTTAGAACCTTCGATCACTGATCAGTAAGTTGGCAAGTTCAGCCGACCGGCTTTTCTAAAATAATCTTTATGTAGGCTTTCTAAAAATAATCTTTCCACCCGTATTCTTCTCTGAACTATTATAATGAGCGATATATCTCGAAGATGTGTTGATCTCCGAGCAATCTAACTGCAATATTCGGCAAGGTACGTAACTGATTATATCTAAAACATTTCGATGTTACGCACTCTCGGTTGAAAACAACATTTGTTTGAGGAAACATCGGTCGAGACGTCTTGGATATAAGGAAAAAGTTATATGGAGTCCAGCAAACTTTTAGTTCATTTTTAATTGTTACATGGAGTTCATCATGATGGTATTCAGACACTTGAAAACATTTGAAGTGGACCCAAGTGTACTCGATGAGTAGTATTCTCGACGATGTATACCTTTTGTACCAGGAACTGGGTCATGTACATTTTAAAATTTACTTCATGCTTATTTAAAAATTTACGATTCTTATTGCCCGGCATAGACACTATATGCTTTTCAATAGAAAAGCATTTTTAAATGTATTTCTTTACACCAAATTTTACATACTCAGCAAATCCCCGTCAGAAAAGAACTGCATGGAAAAGAAAAGTTTCCCGGTCATTACGGTATTTCTATTCTTTCAACGCATCTTCAGATGTTTAACCTCTTCATAAATCCCATGTGACCCATAAATTTTACTGATTATTAAACGCTATTTACGCGTGAAAGAATAATTTCTCTTCCGGCCTTAAACTGCTTGCAAATGAAAAGCATTTTTAGAATACTTTTTCCAGAGATAAAACAGTTTAGATTTTTGAAAAACAGATAAAATGAATTCGTAATGCGGAGACCCTTATCGTGGGGTTCACGATTCCAAAGAGCATGGTGTTAAACACAAAAATGGATTTATATATTTTTACTGGTAGGATGAGTAAACGCAGTATGCGATTAACAATTCTCACCCTCATTATTCAGTTGCGTTTTATGATTTGCATTGTTTCCCTCCTAAAATATCGTTTGTAAAACATTTATTAAGATTATGCGGACTTGACTATAAGCTTCAGAGTTTCACATTAACTGTAAGAGTACCAATGGACATTAGCATCAGAAGACACATGGGCGGTAATACGTATGTTAAAATATATTCCCCTTACCAAGTCACTCAAAAAGTCTCTGAATGATTTGTTACCTATTGATAACTCTGAACAAAGTGATAAATCTCAACCAAATGGAACTAAACAGCCATCCCAATTAACTTCCTGCCTTGGATACCCGTTATGTACGTATGAGAGACATAATGTACAAATTTTTTCGAGGGTGACAAATCGGAGCAAAATTTTGATTCTACCTGCATTGCAAGTATCTACCTTTTTATAAATCTCAGTGGTCAGTGCTCACAAAACAAATGTAAATAGACATATTAGTAGAAAATTTTTATCTAAAAAAAAACGCACTTAAATAATACGAATGTTCCAAAATCCGAGTTACTCATTCGACAATACTGTCCCCTTCAATATCTACTATTCTCAGCAAATAGATAAATTTTGTAATACGCAGTACAATTCTGCCACGAAGATCGATTAAAAGTCATGACTTGGATGCTCAATTTCCCACAAAGATTCAATAAATTATTTAAAGATATCGGATTTCTACTACAGCAACGATATATAGGTAAGCGCTGCTTTTCTAAAATGTAGCTTTTTGAAAAAATAAAAGGCATAAATTGTGGCAAAAATGTGTGAGAGCCTTAAATCTTTTGCTACGGTAATCTTGAAATATTAAATAGAGATACTGTGTGTTCACAATTCAAAAACCTAGTCTTTCATGGAAAAATATGGACGGGCAGTAAAAACAGAGTAAATAACGATGCATAAATTTATCTGAAACATAAAAATACTCTTTCCTCTAATATGCAAGTTTGTAATTCTTAAAAATTGTCTTATTTTTGGCTAAAACATGTAAATAGCAACAATGTTTCACATATCAAATAAAAAATGTTCGAGGACGAGAACAATTTTCCAAGCGCGCGGGAAAGAAGCAGTGCTTGGTAGTAGCGACATATCGAAAGGAAAAAATGTCGACAGATTAGCAAACAAATGTACAATATTCCGGCGTTAAATATTTTCTTTAAGAAATTTAAAACATATGATTCGTTGAAAAACGAAGTCGGAGGTTACAAAGTATTATGGACCCACTTAACTAATATAAATTACATAAAACTATTCAAGAGTAGCTTATGCATGATCCATACCAAATGAATACATCTCAGATAATAAAATTTAGGGTTTAATTCGTAAATATAATTCAATCTCACCGTAACCTTGAAGTTATTATCAAAAATAAAAACTGGTCGCTTACTGCAGATCAACTTCAGAAACGCTCTCATCACATAATGTACAAGTTTAGTCTAAAAAAATGAAGTTTCAGATAAGAATGAATTGGTTAAACACTACAGCAGCAAACGAATGAATACAAATTTCTCCCCTCTGGATGAACAGTACTAGTTCTCCAGCAGCGATATTTATGGCGCCTCACGCCTTCTCAAGAAAATTTTCGGCTTTATTTACACATGTGTGAGCTTATATATAGTAGTTTAAACCATGAAACTTTGAAACTTGGAATTCCACGCTGCATTAAGACTAATGTCTGAGATGTGCACGAGAAATGATAACATATAATCAATTACTATTAACTTCGACAACAAATATAAAGTGACCAAAATGACAACATATGATTTGAATAGCAAAAAAATAAAAAGGAAATTTTGTCAAAATGTTTAAATGCGAGAACACCACACACACATACATACATACACATACACACACATACAAACACACAGGCGCACATTACAACGCATATATTGGTTCTGTTTGTCGAATACCGCACACAAGCATTCATACTGTAGACTCTTATACAAACAGGATCAGACCAACCAGCCGAATTAACAACAGCGCACTATTGAACAATAAGGAAGAGAAAAAAAGGGTGAAATCAGAATATCTACTTGATGAAAGAACTAAATTCAGTATTCTAAACTAAATTTATAGTAGAAGAAACGAAGTTCCATCTCATGAAAAATCCTGGAAAAAATAGCGCGCTACTATTAGTTAGAGTAATTTACCACTACTTAATGACAAACAAACATCGACCAATAAAACCATTAGAATTTGCCGCAACAGGGGTCTGCAATGACTGCAATGACAGATTGTTTCTCACAAGCAAAGAATAACTTCGTTTAAAAAACGTAAGAGTATCAACAAAAAACTTTTCCTTACTGCTACTGCAATAACAGCAAAAAAACCAGAAAAATCGGCGTCTGGCCTACCCGAAACTAATTATTTCCATTCAGTCTTCATTATCTTCTCCAGCATCATCGGCTTCTTCGAAAATATCGTCAAAATTATCATCATCGCCGGAAACTGCAGCATTTTCATCCATTTCTGGGACCAAAAAGTATTGTAGCGGATTCGGCCAAAGGTCGTCTTTGATTAACTGCAACAAAATATCTAATGCATAAAGTATGAATTGGCAAAATGTCTCAGCAGCAAAATTTGATGTGTCAAGTATGAATTTCGAAAAGACTATTACAATAAGAAATCAGTATATGGGAATAGAATGTTCTAATCGTTTCTGAATAACGAATTAAATCGTTTAGGAAACTATGAAACCTACTTCTGCAATTTCGTCATTACTTGGGTCCTGATTATCTGATAGCCAAGCGAAAAATGAACGTGGCGCTGGCGTTGCTTCACCGCTATTCTGACTCTTGGTTTTCACCTTTAAGAAAAGTAGACTGCATTGTAATCGAATACGAAGCCTCATAAAGATGGAAGCACACATTTTGAAGAAATGGTACACACCTTATTCAGGAGATCATTATCCGGCTTCCATTTGATGACAGTTGTGGTACTCGTTGGTTCAAAATCACCGAGGAAGAACTCCTTGACAAGCTGAGTATTTTCGAAAAACGGATTCTCATCAAATGTCAATTTAATCCTATATCCGGACTTGATGTCATCAAATTCTTCCACCTAAAAGAATCAATTCCAGCGGCAAATCACTATGGTGTCATTTTTTTAGTCATCTGTGAATAATAAAAGCTAAACAATTATAAGTCGAATCAACAAAATTTAACAAAATCAGTGTTGGGTAATATATTGAAAATAACCACATACTTCTAAATGGTAAGTCACCTATTGATTCTGATAATGGATAAAACATCCTGTAGTAAAAATCAAAAGATGAGAATGGTAGAATTCATAAAAAGACAAACCTCAACTGTAGTAAGATAATGTAAACATTCTTCTTCTTCTTCGTCCAATATCGCACTGATATTTGGATGGTTGACAAACTAAAAAAAGTTTTAACGAATTTTACCAATTGCTTAGAATGATGGTTAAAAAACTAAGAGTCAGAAAAGGGAAAGGTAAACTTCTTAGGACTACAAAATGACACAGCTGACTCTTCTTTTTTCGAAATATGTTAACTGAATGGCTGAACAAGTTTTGCTTTATTCAGCTTAAGATAATTCGCATGATCACAATATTTCAAATCGGCTAAAAAACATTTCTGAATAGTCTTATTTAGTTTCCACCTTGCAATGCTAAAAATTCCAAACTCATTTATCCTCTTTTATGGCGAAGTAGATTATAGAAATTCCAGGTCTCGCAGTACACAAACACGAAAAAATTAGATCTTCATCAATGTAGAACGCAAAATTATTTAAAAAACTTACTGCAGTGACCCAGAAATTTGGAATGTCGCGAACAAGGTCGTTGCGCTTATCGAAAAACGGCTTTCGAAGAGAATTATACTTCTGTTCAACCTTTAAAGTGCTTTCAATTTTGTTCCAACAAAATTTAAAAAAAAAAAAACCATAATGCGACATGAATAATTCTCCAAGAAGCCACTACTCACTGTTCAAAAGAGGCTCAAATCATTGCAATACGTTTTATCAAGAGATAAAACAAAACAACTCTGATAGGTGTACCTCGAATTTTTTCCATCAAACGTGCATGCGATTACCATACAGATGCAATAGCGTTAAAATCACTCTGTAGTTGATTTCTGAAGACCCAAGACTTGCAAGGAACTTTCGACAAAAGTACACCACTAAAAAAATATTACGCAAACTAACCTTTAATATTTCTTCGCTTGCTTTCTCATTCAATGAATCTATTTCACTTTGCACCTGATCAATCTGCTCCAGAATTTTTTGCGTGGCAGCATCGTAATCACCCACCTGAAAGCATACGCACAAGCAAATATGGTGGATTACAGTGTATGATTGAAAGTGATAAGTTATATTACGGGAAAATCCATTCGATGATAGGAAGTAACTGTAATTCAACTATATGCAGAATAAGAAAACGGAGACTAAGTGACGCTCTTGAGTGACTTCTGAAGTACTTCAAGAAAGCACACACTGGAATATCCTCAGCGTAAAATCATATTTTTCATTTTTCCATTGACCAAGCAAGCTCATAATTTCAACGGATTTGTATAAAACACTTAAGAAAATATGCTCTAATAGATTTCTGTATCGCTACTCTTCATGATAGTTAAGAAAGACACAATTAAGAGCAAATTGCAGCGGCATTCTAAGTTCATATTTAAAAACTAAAAAACAAAAGAAGCCGTATTTCAAACTGCCTTCGAGCTATCGCCATTTGTTTCATTATCCGTTTTGCAGCGTTTCGCTACTGGTTCACCCATTGTCACAACGATATTGTTTCTGCTACACCAAGACAAGTTCAATTAATCGACACAGCCCACTAAAAATATATCGGACAGTGCTAACGCTGTGTCCGAAATTCCTCGCAAGATTTGTTGGTTATAACATAACGTCCCAGCAGTTAATAGCAAACAATTGCATATTTTACATCGCACTTCCTAAAGTAATGTCCATTTCGGGCCTTATAGCTTATCCACCTGAAATTCAAGCTCACTACAAGAATGAGCGTGAAAGTCAAGCGTACAAGTAATCCTTCATCTCTCTTATAAAAATAAAGATTCACTACCAAACGATGCAGAACAATTCAAACCTACGATCCCCACCCCTCCACGCATCCGATCATGCTCTATTCGCCCTAAAAACATATATGCTAGATTTAATGAAGCCCACTTTTCAGCTCTGAGACCTCATTGCAATAAACCGTTCCGGACGGGTGAAATACAGATGTTGCGTTGCTTAGGCGTGTATAGATGTTGCGTTGCTCAGATATTCATCGCAGAAACAGTCAGCTGATTTGAATCGAGGTTCACTGATTTTTAATTATTTAGACCTCCACAGAAATTGCAACTGTAAGACAGCGCTACGCAACCTCACCTGTCAATGGACGTCCGCGCCTATTCTCCTGCGTCATGCGCCAGCCTCTCTGCACTCATCATTGCTGCTCATGCGATCTTCGTTAAATCTCGAAACGATTGTCCTTACTACGGTCAGAACGCTTGGCAGTGTCTCAAATTGCGTGCGGTTTGGAAAATCCGTAAAGTTGTGGGTGGAGTGGAGAAGGTGTTGTTTCTTGTGATAAAGGGAGAATGTTTATTAGTGTTTTAGTAGGGTTTTTAAATTGAAGATGGGAATGTCGAAGACTGATTATAGGTGATCTTGTGACCTGGTGAATTTGGGAGCTGAAATTGGAGTTTAATTCATATAGACAAAAAAAGATTTTAAAACTTAACGGAACATGTTTCAAAACTATGCAAGCTTTTGAGCAAAGAATAAGTAAGGAAAATAAAGGAAACGTGAAGTGATACGATTCAAAGTATTATACGCCGCTGGAATAATCCCATGTGGTTCTGATTATGAATGCTAATACTGACGTATACTTATTGAAGACAGTTATCTGAACAAATAGCTGCTTGGAAACTGCATGTGGTATTCCTTCATGGAATGATACTGTGCATTATGCAGTTTTGATCTTTTGTTGAGACAGGTCCCTTTGTGAAAGTAAGCAAGATGACTAAAAGCAAAATTAGATCGTAGAAATTAAGAAATTTCCAAGGTACCTTGAAAAGTATTATGTTTTATGCTTCTGATATGGGATTTAAATGTTTATCATTTTGCCTACCGTTGCATTTGTTTTTGTTTGGTCATGAAAGGATAATGCGTTACTGCTTTCGGCATACTGTAATTTATATAATTGAAGGATTTTCTAACAGCTTCGAGGATTCGACAATGAATATACAACGTAAAGTAAAATGTACAGCCTCAGTGGAAGCTCCCAAGGTTTTCTATTTATCGCTGTGTAAAAACAAAAAGAGAAATAAAACTTTCTAGTTATATGAAGAAGTGGTTTCAGTTGAATGCTGTAAAAGTCAAGATTTATTCAGGATCATGCTGACATATTGGAGTGCTTCACAGTTAATGAACTTATTCCGCTATACAGCCAAAGTTTCCATATGAGCAAGTTGTTTTAAAAGTGCTATAAATTTTCGTTTCAGGTACATGAACAGACTCATTCAGCTATAACGGATGCCTTATATCATTGTCCCCCGCCGCCGAAACCACCGTTTGCAGTGGCCAAAGTTCGGCGTGGGCCAGTTACGCCTCCAAGTCCTGATGAGAGTCGCTTGTTGACAAATAAAGATGTGAGTTCTCCTTTTTTCTCGACAAACGTGAATGCACTCAAAATATCAAACAAACATCTCTGATTTGGTGATTCTTTAATTGAACAATTTACAATTCAAGAACAGTGTTATATTTAGACAGCAGACCGACCAAATATCAGTGGAGACGGATATCTTGCAGCAAATTCTGGTCGTAACCTTCTAAGCGGGGCAGCAAGTATCTCAGGAAGCCATCCAGTTTTCGCTGAGCGGTCAGTGGGTTATTTGTTTTATTGATTGCCACATCAAGAAGCACAAATTTAGGAGGAAAAGTAATGCATATGTGGAAATATTTGCAGGACAATTAGGCGTGGCCCACATACTCCACCATATCCTCCGAAATCACCTGATTCTCGATCACCATCACCAATAGTTAATGAAAAGCCAGTAAATATAAAATCGATCGCCAAGCCAACAGCAACGAGAGATCGAAGTCCAGTAGTTGTCTTACCAACAGTTAATTTGTGTAAACCGAACTATTCCGGCAGTACAAGTCTTCGAGGATATACAGGTCCATTTTTCTTCATTTTTCGTCCATTTTTTACCTATATCTCAGTGACTGATATCAAGTATTAGCGCAAAATTCATTCAGCAAGCCATGAGAAATATTAATAGATATTCGTACGTATTGCTCATCTGTGTACCACATCATGAATTTTTTACTTATTATTTTAAAACTACGGATTGAATTGAATATAAAAGAATTGCTGAAATATGTCATATGATCATCAGTGAGTATTATACAAAATACTTACGCTTCAAGTTATTTTCAAATCCTTATTTGACAGTCATTGAATGTACATATTCTAGGCAGCAGTGGTATGCCACAAATGACTTGTTTCGGTTCTGCACCAGGTATGCATGTACAACCATTTCTGATGATGCAGTCGACTTCAACAGCAACAACCCTCTCTCCGTACATGAATACACAGACGAACAACCATACAACTGGAATTTTTCAAACCTCTACTTGGTCAGCAGATTCTAGCTTTGGAGTTTGTCCTCCCTTCAGTTTTGCTTCGTCAATTTCTAAGTAAGTTTTCCCTTAATATCACAATGGCATCAGATCAACTCACTGATGTTTCGACAAATCCTTTGTCACTTCTCTTTGATATTCAATTAAACAAAAGACTCAGTTTATCAACTTTCTCTTAATGAAGAGTGAAGAGTGTTATATAGTTCGGAATTCTGAGCCATATTTTACACGTTTTTGGCTTATCAAAAAAATTTTTTAATGCAGTGTCGTCGAAATACTAAGCAAAATAAAAGTTTCATTTTTCTACTTAAAATAATTCATTTTAAGCAAAGTTGTTTACCTTCCATCTCAATATCTATCATTTATTAGGAAAATTGTAAAGATTGTTTAGAAAAAATTTTTTTCTTAACTATTACTCAGCTTTCTAAATCTATTGTGAACATGAGATTTTTTGTTTTAATTTTGTTCCTTTTTTTTATGCAGAATTTCAGTCAAAAGTTTTTTAGCGAACGCTTACTTGGTCCTGAAGTACTTACTGTTCCTCCACCGCCACCGCCTCCTCCACCACCAAATGATATGCGACTGGTGTCTCAGTCGAATTTTTGCATGAAAAACAGCACCTCTTGTTCTGTTAAAAGCGATCCGAAATCAGGTACATATTGATGAAAGACCAACATTGATTGAATTACTCGATGATTACTGAATTAAATCATGATTTTGGACTAGATTAAAACTAATTGAATATTAGTTGGAATAAAACCACAAGTTAAACTTTATATGATTTTAGAAGAGTATTGCTTTAACTGTTGTGTTGATTTCAGGGATTCCTTCTATTACCAAATCGAAGGATATACCGATGGCTTTGGATCCGATATTGCTTGATCTTGCTGACTTGTCTCCAAAACCACGAGTTCCCAAATCAACAAAACCTGCACGCTTTCAAAACGAAAGAAAAAAATTATCTGTTCACAGAGATTCAGCTGTTAAAGAATGTCACGATGCCTTGGACACAAAAAATCGTGAACAGAAATGTACTTTAAAATTGGTTGGATCTGAAAAAAAGGAAAGTGATAAAAAGGCTAAAGAAGGGATCAAGGCAATTAAAGTTTTAAAACCGTCCGAAAAGGTTAAACGTGAAGAAATGGATGGTGTGGAAAATAAAAATCCAAAGCCAGTTGATGGTGATCTACATGAAATCAAACAAGCAACCAGTAACTCTCTTAAATCGATGGGAAGTGAGAAGGAAGTAAATAAGGATGAAACGAGCAGTACTCTTTCAAATGGTGACAGTGATTCGCTAATAAAAGTTGTGGACGATGGGAAAGTAACGAAAGTAGATAAAAATCAGATGGATGTTTCTGTTATCAAAAGTGGTAAAATCCAACAAGGTGAACTGAATTTGGAAATTAAGCAGGCAGCAGACAGTGATATACGTGAAAGACGATTGGCTATTGCTAATTCAGAGGACGGTTTGTCTTTTTTTTTTGATATTTTCTTAGGGATTTTTGATGATTTTGAGGCTGATAGTGACACTCTGCGTATGATAGATCATGTGCAATATAACAATTTTTAATTTAGAAAGTCAGCACATAAATTACGATTAGTAAGTATTATTTATAGTAATTTTTCTAGGAGAAAAACCACAGCGAGAACTTAAAGAACTGCGAGAGGAAATAGTTATGGAAAGAATTGTCGTTGTTCCAGAGGATGATTTGAATGGCGATGAATTGATATCATGTATTGATTCAGAAAGGAACTCTACTCCGGATAATGTTTCATTTTATTATTATTAGAGCTCTATTGATTTTGAATTAAAACAGTTATTTCAATTTATTGTAAATCTATTTTAGGCTCAGTTTTTCTCAGTCTCTGTGATCTCGTCAAATGAAAATCATGAAGATGAAGTTGTTGAACTTGGACCACCAGCTTCTCCAGTACCTGGACTGCGGTTAGTTCATTGATATTTTGTTTTATATAGTTTTGTTATTTATTGTATTCACATTTATACGTTTTTTTGCAAAAATTCATTTTAATTTGCTAATTGCATGAATTGGATTGTTTATACTGTTCAGTCTAAATTAATTTATTTTGGGATATTAATATTCCAGGAGTACCAAACTTTTTGTTAATTCTTGAGAAATGATTTATGTTTGTGTATGTTTGTTTATACATTTCTTATCATAAATGCGGTACCAAAAGTTTGAATTGTATGTTTTGTATACAATTCAAACTTTTGGTGCCGCATTTACGATAAGGAATGTATAAGAGAAATTTATCAATTACTTTATGCAGAATGTATGAAAAGAATGAAAATTTAGAATATGAAATAGTTGTGAACCCCCGTGTTTGCTTCTTCAAAACCAATCAAAATATTTGAAGTAATTTTGTTGTACGACTTTGAAAGAAGATGGCGTGATTCCTTACAAAGAGTGAAGTAGGTTCTGAAAAATCAATCTGTCAATCCATTTTTCAGGTTGAAGTCAGTATTGAAAATGTAAAAGACGAAAATTTTACGCGCCAGACTTTCCAGATTTATTTCTCTTATCAAAAAATCTTGTAATAAGTAAACTTATAACATAGTTTTGTACTCCACCGTTACAGTTACAAATTATGTAGTACTCCGCAAATATATTAATTTATTCTATTTACTTTACTTTCACTATATTTATAGTTGACTGACTGCTCAGCTTTTTTCCTTTTTAACAATAGCTTTTATGAAATAACAGTCGGAAGTTGCAGGGAAGTGTATATTTTGACAGAATTTCAAACATATTTGGACCAGAGGGACAGTGTATCTCATCTTTTGGTTGCAAATACTGATCTGAATATTTTGTCAAGATATTTTTCTAAGCTTTCTGCAATTAAAAAGAGTTGTGAGAAACAGTAAATAAATATACCACCATATTGTCTACACTTGTAGATTTTTTTGAAAAGGCAGTAGCTAATATTTATATAACTTCATGATTATTGTTTCAGTGGACGTGAATATTCATCTCCATCCACAAGTGGCTTCACCGATTCCACACCAAGCGCTTTATTCAGACAGGCAACCGCAGCTGATGTTGCAGGTTGTTCAAAAACTCTACTGCATGACAGTAAAAGTATACCACGGCATAAAAAGATTCATAATCAACTGCCAAAGATTTCTGAGAAGGTCCTTTTTTCGAGACGTTTTTTTTGCAATATGTTTTTGATTGATATTTTATTGACATTAAATTTTTTTTTCTATAAAAGTCATATTCTATGAAACTGGAGTATTTCAGTTTCGAAAATACATTCATGTTGTGACGCATCCAAATGGTGGCGCTTCGATGCTTAAAGCGGATTGGTCGAAAATTAAAGAACATTTCAGCGGCCCCGAGCTGGATGAATTTACCATAGAATTTGTGACATTTGGCTTGTCTGAAGTTGACAACACTCCTGTATTTGTAATTGCTGTTATTGAAAACGCTGCTGAATACCTCCAGGTAAGAATTACATTTGAAATTTTCATTAGTACCTTTCTCAAATATTTTTCCTTTGTTAGTGAAATTAAACCTGGACAAAATCTAATTATTCAGGCTTTCCAGATTTGGTTTGATCCCTAATTTCTCTTCAAAAGAGTAATTTTGGTATTTGATTATAGAACGGTTTGGAATATTTTGCCAAGAAATTTCCCCATATGCCAGTAAAGATTGGATCACTCACCAGTAAGCAGTGTGTTAGTACAACAACTGTTTCGGAATATTATAATCATGTTATGGAAACTTGCCACCATGGAACTTTTAGGTGAGTTAATGACAATTTGAGAGCTAATTATTTTTGAAATGTCTGTGAAGTCTTTGTGATGCTTAGTGAGAAATTTGTAGGAAAGACCCCATCAATCGTTATATCACGGTACGAGAAAAACAGCTGTTGAGTATAGTCGAAGCGCTACTGGACATATGTTCCAGAAGCTTTAAACATTTTGGAGAAACAAAATGCCATGTACTTAGCAGTTAAATACAGGTGAAACAGCCACTGCGAACTTAACTGCGAGTTATGTTTCTAACTATTCCAGAACTACAAAATGGGGTGAGGATAGATTGTCTGGATTAGTTGTTTGTCGTTTTACTGAACTGTTTTAATCATATAATTATGCTATAGTTTGATTTGAAATTTCTTTCAGATATGGTCCATTACACTCGCTGAGTCTGGTGGGAACGAGACAAGAAGAATGTGGCAATTATTTCAAAGTTTGCTTTATATCGTATTATATTGATTTTGGGTTATTTGTTTCTTCAATATTTTTTGTGACGTGATACAAATTAAATTTGTATCACGTAAATTTTTAAGGAACTGATTGAATGGTTGGAAATGTTCCCAATGCTTAAACTTCTAATGCCGTGGGGTGAGTGGTCTGGAGCAGATCTCGAAAGTCCTTCTGATAGTGATGATGGACCCATTTTTTGGGTACGTCCAGGTGAACAGGTATGTTCACTGATTATATGCATGATAAAAAATTATTGTAATTTTTGTGTATTTCAATCAACATTTACTTTATTAAACAGTCTTTTATTTCTTTATTGATTTCATTTCCTGTTTTCTTACTGCTCTTATAGATGATAAGAACTGATGAAATGAAAGAAGATTTGTCATCCAAAACTCGAAAGCGAAGCGCATCAGTTCGACCACATGTACCGTCCTACAGGTTTAAAATGTTCTTGAGTTTTTATTTTTTAAGATAATTTCCACTCGTATCAATTCTCTGCTGTTGCTAATTTTGCTAAAAATGTTAGTTTCCTCAGGTGCAGAGAACCACGTGAATTCTTCTTCGAAGATCGGACACCATGTCATGCAGATCATGTAGGTGATGGATTGGAAAGGCGTACAACGGCTGCAGTTGGTGTGCTTCAATCAATTTATGGACCAACGGAAAAGAAAAAGTAAGTGAATGGTAAAATTCTTTCTCGTTTATACAGAACTCTTCATTATTTTATAAAACTTCATTAAATCAAATTCAAATCGACTGTGCATGACAGTCTGATGTGTAGATTTGTATTTTTGTAGAAATAAGATAGGAAGAAGAGCAGTAAAAGATGTCGTTTGCTTCCATGCAAGTGATTTCGAAAGAATTGTTGACGAGTTACAGTTGGATCTTTATGAACCTCCGATGTCACAGGTATAATCACATTTCCTAAACTTCTTTTGCAGTCAAACTTTTGTTAGAATTCTGTGGCTATAGTAACGTATTTCTACTTTTTAATTTGCTGTAATTCAGATGAACGATTTCCTTTCTCATCCTAATTACACTTGCTTTCAGTGTGTACAATGGGTTGAAGAGGCAAAACTAAATCAGTTAAGAAGGGAAGGAGTGCGTTATTCACGCTTTTTGGTAAATTTTTGCGCTCTAGTTCTCAATTGTTAAACTTGTTCATTGATTTAACTTTTTTGACAAAATAAGATGGGGACATGGGCAGGTAGCGACAATGGTTGGAAGCATTATTTTCTGTGAAAATTTGCAAATTATTTTGTGATTTATTTGTATTGCTGTGTAGTCGTTAGCATTTTCATTGACTATTTAGTTGCATGATAACGATGCTTACTTTCTGCCACGGAAAATAATCCATCAATTTCGAACTATAAGTGCTTGCGCTTCAATTGCCTGGCATGTGCGACTTAAACAATACTACAATGACAATGCGGAAATGGAAGCACACGAAAATGAAGTAAAAAAAGCGGATGTGAAAGTTAATGAAAGTGGAAATCGTCGAAAACGGAAGAAAGATGACACCAAAAAATGTGGGAGATGGAAAGGGTAAGTTTCCGAATTCTGTTATTGAATTTATTACATGTATTTAAAATAACCAGAATGAAGGCAATTGACTCTCATTCTTCAACATTATTGAAATTCTTTATTCCTTCAGAAAAGATCGTATGAAAAAAGCGAAGCGTTCGGATGATTCTGGACCGAAATCTTCCAAATGATGGAATTTTTTTTGGATCAGCAATTTAAAGTCGCAGCATCTATTAAATACATTCCTTTGACAAATGGTGGTAGATAAGTTAGTGACTTTCTGTAAAACTTTTTTGCAGCTGCTGTGGAAAACATTCTTGGGAATCAAAATTTCCTTAATTGTTAAATTTATCAGGTTTTTATTATAAACGCTTAGGAAACAGATTTTTTTGGATGTAGTTCCTTCAAATATTTATTTTGTTCTGTTGTTGTTTATTCATGTGTAATTAATTACTGGCATGCTTTCTGCTTCTTGCCTCCATTAATTGCTTTGTTAAATATTCATGTGGCCATCCTTAGCCTTATTTGTCATCTTAGGGCTAACTTTACATCTATACGTGGTATCCATCTCTTTGTTCTTGCAAGTTCATTACCTATAATTTCTGAAAGTTTTTATGTTTTACTTGTTTTATTTGAATTTGATTAAACTGTCATGACTTATCACTCTGTTAGTTTTTGTATATTTCATTATTTTTGGTTGTTTTCATATCACCAATTTTCTGTTCCTTATTCCTCTATATTTAATGAATCTGGTTTTATGGTTGATTGATCGGTTCTTGAAATATTAGTTGATAACGTGAAGTATTAGTACATCGACTGAGATATTCTGTGTTAGAATTGTCACTGTTTTGATGAACACAATCACATTTTCATTATTTGTCTTGTCTGGAGTTTTACGGGATTTGAAAAAGTTACGTTCGTGGCGATGGTTGTCTTGGTCGTTTTGTTTCATTTTTAGTTATATACTTCATCAGGAATGTAATCAAATTGAATCTCCTGTATTATAGACATT
This sequence comes from Acanthocheilonema viteae, assembly GCA_900537255.1. Classification (NCBI taxonomy): domain Eukaryota; kingdom Metazoa; phylum Nematoda; class Chromadorea; order Rhabditida; family Onchocercidae; genus Acanthocheilonema; species Acanthocheilonema viteae. The sequence goes on along the minus strand of UPTC01000076.1, from coordinate 37,236 downwards.
TTTCTTCTTTCATTTTCAGTCACCTGTTTGAAGTGAATGTTTATTTTCTTGTGTTGTTATCAAATCTCAACCACAGAAATGGCGCATTTATAGTGTAATATTTTTTTTATCCAGTATTAAAGCACGTATTTTAAATATTGATTACTTTGTAGTAGTTACTGTTATAATTTGTGCGTATGTGCGTGGGAATAGTATCTGTAAATTATGAAGTTGAGGCAAAACATGTAATGGCTTACGTGTGGAGCTTTCATCGTTTGGAATACATTCTTTCCAGTTGATAAAAACTGTAAGTTATAGCTAAACTTGAATATGAACAAAGTTTGATTTGCTGTTCAAATTCAAAATCATCAAAAGTGATAAGTTACGGGAGTCATTTACGAATTTATGATGTGAGCTATATAGATGATCACTTAGTGATTAAAGTGGCAGATACTTTCCAATGTAGGTACTTAAGTACTTACATTATTATTGATGTTCTTCTGACTGCTGTATGGAATTTGAAAATTCCGTTTCTTGCTACATAACGAATAAAAATTCAAACCTAATGAAACATGAAACAATATGTTTGTCGAAGAATGCATGCCAAAATATGACTCGTAAGTCACATGCCTTGTATCGTGCAAGGTGGGCTTTTCTAGTGTTTGAGTTAAGGTTGTTACTATTGTGACAGTTCTGCTCTTGAGACATACGAGATGTCGGAAACTTTTGACCAGACTTTTAATTTGCTTTGGTGGGATTACAGTTTCTGTTTTAAAATAATTTTCAAATTTCTAGATTTCTGAGAGTTCACGGATCTGCTTATAATATGAATCAGTTTCATTACGGCAACTTGCGATTTAAGTGGCGTAGAATCTTAAAGAATTTGCTATCTAAATAGCAAGTGTGAAGATGACGAATGTGAAATCTAATCCTTACAAGCTCAAAATTCTTGCTGAAGCTAAACACAAATCACAAGAATTCCGAAATAATAGAATTACGAAGTTGTCGGAAGATTGTTTGAAAGGATAGAAATGATTTCTAAAATGAAATTGAGAACATAGTTTGTTTCAAATTCGCTGCGTTCGCTTCGCTTCTATTTGTTACTCGCAAAATCCTTGCGAAAAAAAATCTATAGCAAGATTAGTCGGCACCCTTCTCCTTACTTAAGAAGGCAATTACACTTCATTGGCATCTCGAACACTCTGGATTTAAAGGCAAATGAACGGATTCCGGATAATTTGGTTTACTTTACTGATCCCACTGAAAAAAAGCTTTCGCCAAGATTTAAAACTTCCATACAACATCGAAAAATGCTTCAAATTACTCGCAACTTTTTTCGCTATTTTATTATTGTTCATTTTAAACTGAATTTGGTTCCTATGCGCAAAGCAATCAATAAAGAAACATTCAAACCGACAAGTTTTTGTCAATAATTTCCACTTTAAAAGACCTTGAAGGGAAGAGAAGTGAAGAGACGCAATCATTAATGGAAAGATGAAATCAGGAAACAATACGAGGTTTAAATTACTGTCTAGATCTCCGGTTTGCCAAATGAACCACTGTTTTCTTTTTTCTCTCTCTCTTTTTTCTCTTTGCATTCAATCGCTCATTCCAGATAATTGAATCATTGAATCATTTGGAGTTCTTTGGTTACTGTATATATATATATATATATATA
>UPTC01000076.1:17538-35474 GCA_900537255.1 Acanthocheilonema viteae | reverse complement strand
TAGTTTATTGCAATCAAGTATTATAGACTCTATAATTTTCGTCTTATCTTCACATGCAAAGTTTCTCTTACGTTAGTTATCGTTCATATTTAATGCTAAAAAATTGTGGATTAGAATTTGAAATGCTGTAATCTGTCACTTGAAAATTCTAAAATAACATAGCCGTGATAATTGTCAAAGAAGCTAGAAATCAATATAGATTTCATCCAGTTTGCAATTTTTTCTTTTTATTAAAGAATTTCCTTTATTTGCTTGTACGAGTTTTAGTGAAACAAGCTTGTAGTTCAAACTGGCTAGCTACAATTGCGTAAGAAAACTCTAAAAAGTATATCGGCAATCTAAAAGTCAACAACTGCTCAAAACCCTCAAATGATTAGAATTGCCATTGTAACAACCATCCATTTGTTCGCTAATACAATTTAACAATGTCTATTGATATATTCAGTAGTTTGGAGTTTTTAACAATCTTGGAAACATTTAGAATTTTTCAATGTTTTTTTAACTATGTGCGTGACCGACCAGTCTAGCTGATGAGCGTAAAACGTGACTCATCGATAATTTTGCCAGTTTATTTAAGTTCCTTTAAATATGAAATTAATTATTGTCTTGAAAGTCTTTAAAATATTTAATATTTTGAATTCTGGGATTTCTGAGAAAACAAGCAATGGAAGTTTCAGCAATCCATTTTCATGAAAGAACGACACTGTTATACGTATTATATTATTATATTATATTATATTATAGTAATAATAATGAGTTGTTAACTGAATAAACAGGTAGGTGTATCACAGAAGCGCAGGTTAGGTTGATAATATCGGTGGATTGGCAATGAACCGGTCCTAACCACTGGAGTTGTTTCTATAAATTTATCACAGTTTGCAAATATTTCAACAAAAAAAAAGTTGTAAATGTGATGCTTCAAACCATTTAACTGAGTACACATTCCAAACTTCTCTATCTACTTATGTACTTTTCTAAACTTATTTTTCACAACTTTTTTTTTGTTAAAATTCTGTCATTAATGATAGTAGCAACTATAGCTAAATAAATTGGCCTAAAGCTTTCGAATATCTTCCAAAAACTTTATGTTCGCAAGTTTTAAAGATCTCCTCAACAAATAAAATGTTGGGTATGCTTATTAAAATCAATTTTTCTTCGCATTTTAGGCAAAACTTCTTTGATCAAGAATAATTCCAGACTTTTCTGAAGTTTTTCAACCATGCAAACAACTTGTACTCATCTATTTATGTCTGTAAACTTATTTTTGTGAAAAATAAGTTTAGAAAAGTATATAAGCAGATAGGTTTTTCTGAACATTTACCGAATATCGTTGTTCTGATAGATATAATGATGGATGTAATTTGAATGCTAGTATACCAGTATTTAAAGCTTTTGTAATTGGTGATTATCAGAAAATCGATCTCATTTCCTCTTTTCCTTTCATTTCGTTTATTTACATCTTATTAAACGACATTTGGACATTGAGAAACGTTTAGAACTGATGCTTATTTGCGAGTCAATCAGCAACAATCACCATCATATCCTCCCTGTATGTTATCACATTTCATTCGATCTTTTCTGAGCTATTGTTAGTTCTTGACAACATGAGGAGCCACTGTGGTCATCTAGAGGCCATCTGGACCTTCCTTCCATAATTTATTATTCTTCTTGCAAATACTTCATCAACGTAGCCTTGTTAATTCTTTTCCCATTTTTCATCTTTTGTATTTATATATTGCTAATTGGATCAAATATAGACAATATTATAATATATTATCTAATATTTGATCCAGTTAGCAATATATAAATACAAAAGATAAAAAATGGGAAAAGAATTAACAAGGCTAGATTGATGAAATACTGATGAAAAATTGGATCATATTTTAAAGAAACGAGCCTAATATTATAATATATTAGACTCATTTTTTAAAAATATGATCCAATTAAGGTTTTAAAGTTTTTGCAAATAGAACGAATGATTTTTCAAAAAAATTACAATTTTTGAAAGTCATAAATTTGAAAAAATATTAATTTTGTAAAAATAAAACATATGCAACCTTGACATTTCAATTCTATTACTCATAAGCTATAATAAAATTCTTCGCCGGTATGCAATACCAAAAATTAAAATTAAAAAAAATCAAATCATAATAAAATTAAAAGGATTTGAATGCAATTTGAAAAAAGTAAGGTATTTTACAAAAACAAAATGCTATGCGAAATAGCTCCAATTTCTTTCCAGAAGCGCTTCAAAAAAATTCAAAAGATCCGTAGTACAATGCACTACGTCTTCCTCCCAAATAATTGCTTATCAGCTCTGTGAGTGCTGTAAAAAAAATTTTCCAATAATTTATCATCAGCATTATTTTACACTCATCACATTTGGTAAACTACTTCAATATATTTCTTACAACTTTCTTCGAACTTAGTTGAATGTCATGTAGATGTGCTGTGACAATTCGTAATCTGATTTTTAAAAATATTGCAACAATCTATTGTTAGTGACGTTCCTAAGTATAATTAGCTCAAATGATTAACTGCTATTGACCATGCAAAAATGCAAGCAAAATTTATTATTAAGCATCTGCTCGAGACTACAATTTTTATTACAGCAACAATTTTCTTATCCACTTTGTTAACTTCGAAAATTAACTGCCTGGATTTATAAAAACTGAATGAAATTTCTTAAATTCTGAATTTTCTGCAGTTTTTCGTTTGTTTAACAATTCAGTGATTTTTTTTGTGAATTGGCATACATTTTTTCACTATGAAAACAAATTCATTTCTCAGGAATAATATTTGAATCATTTCAGGATTCAAAGTGCTGCCTTTAGGATGTTGTTGATTTGCTTATTTGTATTCATTGGTTCTGCAGCATCAGAAACGTTTGTTTTATTTATAAACTTTGAAATAATTGATTTCTCTGAGCAATATTTTGGAACTGACTTAAATTTATAAATTTGCGATAGATTATACTAATATATTACAGTAATTATCATGGGCAGCAACGCCTAGAACGTGTGCCGCATTTTTTGTCCGCTCCATCTAACAGTAGTTTTCGTGAAGGATCAGCTGTTCGACTTACTTGTGAAGCAACAGGTACGGAAAGTACAGTTTTTACTTTTCGAAAATGAATTATTATAAATAAAAATAAAGTTTTTGCGTGGGAAAATGCGAAGCAAATCAGCTGGGTTTGAGCTTTTGAGTATCATGCTTAATAGATCCTATCTTATTAGTATAATCCTTTCCTTGAAATCATACTGTTGCTGCATGGACCAAAGGCCAATGTGATTTTCGATGATGGCACTTATCTTTTCATGATGTTCATGATGATGGAGGTTGAGTGTTCAAGTGAGATACTTTAGCATATCAACATTATTAAATAAAGTTAACATATCAGTTACTGTGAGATAGCATTGTCATATCAGCTGATACTAGAACTTAACGTCTTGCTTAGTATGTCAGCGACAGATTGCATAAGTAGGTCAGTTTATACATTCAAGTTCTAAGGTTACAGTCGTCGCCGATTGGCCGAATGAAACAAACCTTGTTGATATAAAGGAGATGAAGGTAAGATTTGGTTAACAATACGTTTCATAAAAAACACCTTAAAAAGTTTAGAAATAAATCTACATTTGCCATGTTGATCTTTATAGCGTCGTGCTATTATTCTTAGCGGATGCAAATATTTGTTTTTGAAACTAAAGTACTTCGCAATATGTTCTGTAATTTTTGTTAACGAAGTGAGATTCGATTTCAGCATGTAAGACTGAATTGGTAAATTTCAATTTATTTTTCCGGTGCAATTATGTTAATTTTTAGAAGCATGAACAATTTTTAGCTAAACCGCGACCGGTAACAACTTGGTATTTCAAAGGTGAACAAATTCGTCCAACTCAAAAATATTCAATGAATTTGGACAGTTCTGTACTCAGCATCTATCCATTCCAAAGAAGCGATGTTGGAAAGTAAGTTTTCCATGCAATTATTCCAGAATTTTCATGGATTGATGATATTAACAATTTCGCTCTTGCTTTGTTTCCCTTCGCAAAAATCTTGAACTTGTAACAAACAATTCAGTGACTTTAAAAATTGAAATTAATTTCTATAGTAAGCAGGAAAAGAAGACGAATAATTTCTATATGCTTCTCAAAATCAGACTCGTGATTTTTGGAATTTGAAAAAAACCGATTAGGCTAATATATATATAACAAAAATGAGCTAAATTTGCAATCATGTGGGGATAGCGTGACCTCATGAGTGCCAATCTGAAATTTTAGAACAAGATTCATGGTGTAAAGAACGACTACAAGAGGATATTATTAATGATGAAAACCTGTATGATTTATGAGACGATATAGTCATAATAAAAAATTAGAATTCTTGCGCCAATTTAAAACAGGGGAGAGTAGATAGGAACGGAGGGGAGAAAGAAGGAGCAAATAAAAAAGATAGGAAATAGCAGTCAGCAATTTCGGGATGAGAAATTTTCAAGTTTAGCGTTATTTCATCGGAAATGGTTTTGGGCGTACTCTCAATTTTTTTATTAATCAAATTATCCACTAATACTATGGATTTTTTATTAGTTGCTACTCATTTTTACTCAGTGCTTTTTTTGCTTAAGTTATTTTTACTTTGAAACTGTTTATGCAAATCATTATTTAAGTGGTTCAGATACACTTGTGTAGCGAGCAATCGAAATGGTCAAGTTCAACACTCTTTCGAGTTGCAAATTCTCAACAACTCAGCACCATTTATTGTGGATAGTCCGGAATCAAAAGTAGTCAATCCAGGTGAACAGGTTACTTTCGTTTGTCGAGCTGCCGGACAGCCACCCGCATCCATTAAATGGTATTTTAATGGTGTGGAGATATCACACGGCGATCTACATATTGAGGTTTTAATTTCTATTTTTTAAATTATAAATGTAAATTGTTTCATATCATTGTTATCTTAAAAGATTCAGGATTTCTGAAGCGATTTAGAAAAAAAGTGACAATTTTGAAAATTAATTTAAGTTAACACAACGAGATAGCGAGCTGACAATAATTCACGCTACCCGAGAAGATGAAGGTATTTATCAGTGTATAGCACACAATGTTCTGGGAATGACCAGCGCTAATGCAACCCTTAAAGTTTACCTGCCAAATCAACAAGTGCTAGATGAGTCCTTAACCAGTGAAGTTCTCAAAAATATTGTCAAACAAGCTAAAGAAAACGTTGACAGGTTAAACTTTGGTGACATTTCATGAAATAGTAGAATTTTAATTCAATTTTGTTCCGAAAATTTGAATTAGCTTTACTGATTTCAATGTGAGAATTAAGTAATATGAATCCTATAATTATTCTATCGGGAAAGATTTCAATTCTAGAGCAATAAATCAATCAAAGTCATCAATTAATGGCGGTGAAATGTCACCATGGGAATTCATGAAAATGTTTAAATTCAACGTACCACAAAATGTTGCGCTCACCAAAGCACGCGAAATCTATGAACAAAGTTTATTGCTTGTTCAACAATATATTAGTAACGGTAGGTGAATAGCCTTGATTTTTAAGCTTTTACTTGTTTTACAACTCCATCAAAATTTAAAAATTTTCAGTCTTTTAGGTTTAAAATTCCCAATAGAACAATTGCCAACAAACTTTTCGTTCGAATCAATTCTAGCCGTATCAAATATCCAAACAATTATGGAACTTTCTGGATGCGTAACTGGACCATTTCGAAATCCGTGTACTGACATGTGTCTTCACGCCAAATACAGGTTCCTCAAAAAAATTTTATTCTTCTATATTGTCAAGAATCATTTTTATAATATCTTCAAATTGATATTATCTTTTATATTTTAAGTTTTTCTTCAAAATAAGTGAAACGATATTCCCTCAATGTCTTAAAGGACATACGATGGGCAATGCAATAACATGGAGCATCAATTTTGGGGAGTTGCACAAACACCGTTTCGCCGAAATTTACCTCCTATCTATGAGAATGGTTTCAACACACCAGTTGGATGGAATCCTGAAAAACTTTATTTTGGATTCAAGAAACCAAATCCGCGACTTGTTTCCATGAAGATCATCTCAACGGAAGAAATAACTCCACACTTTGGTTATACGGCTATGATGAAACAATGGGGACAATTTTTGGGTATTTGTAATCAATCAGTTCAGCTAAATTCTATCTAATTAATTAATTCAAAATTTGAATATTCAGCATACTTCTTCATTTTGCAGCACATGACATCGAGCAAACAGCGCCCGGCCTAGCACGCCAAACTTATATGAAGGGAGCAATATGTAATAAAACTTGCGAAAACTTGGATCCATGTTATAATGTCCCGATGCCTCCCGAGGATCCTCGTCTGCAGGGAGAGTGAGGTTTTTTTCAAGTAGACTGTCATGAATTCTCAGAATGAAAGTTTATTTAGAATAATAGTGTGAAAACTGAAGATTTATGAAAAAATTTGATCAAAATGCACATTGCTTTTCCAATTTTTAAAATAATAGTGCTATCTTCCATGTTTATTTTGAACTTCATTTTTCAAGTTTAGGAAAAAGCCGGAAATTACATGTATTGAGGTGGAGCGATCTAGTGCAACTTGTGGTTCCGGCCAAACCGGTCCAATTTATCGACAACTTACCTATCGTGAACAAATGAACATTGTGAGTTCTCTTTCACTTGCAGTCCGATGTGGAATAAATATGATCAGAAATATATAAAATTGTTCATATAAAAGATGTCCGTTATTTTCCCAATTACACAAACTGCCTAAAATATAGTTTTACTTACACATAAGCAAAGTTTTTATTGATTTTCTCCACGGCCGTTGATTTTCTTAAAAATTTGAATTTAAACATGTTTTTCAAGTTCTATTTTTTGAAGTTAACTGCCTTCATCGATGGATCTGGCATCTACGGAAGTGCAGAAGTAGACGCATTAAATTTACGTGATTTATTTGGTGATCATGGCTTGTTGAGATTTGACATTGTATCAGAAACTCAGAAGCCATATTTACCGTTTGAGCGCGAATCGTCCATGGAGTGTCGGCGTAATCATTCTCATGAAAATCCGATCAGTTGTTTTTTAGCCGGTGATTATCGAGCCAATGAACAGGTTGATATTTTAGATTTAGGGAGGACGAATTTGACAGCGGGGATGAAGAGGGACGAATTTGATTTATAATAATTTATAGAAGTTGTAAATAGTAATAGAAATAATCAGATGTTGGTAAACTTTGTGCTCCAGGATGCTTGATTTTCTTGTTTCTTATTGTTTGGAAACCTGAAACTTGAAAGAGGAAAAATTTAGAATAAAGAAAAAGTGAAAAATAATGTATTAAGCTTATCTGTAGATCACTGCTTCTATCAAATTCAGAAACCTATCTTTCGATTAAAAAACCTCCGAAATCCAGAAAAACTATTTCTTTAGTAAACACATCCTAGATTTAACTTCAAACATACAGACCAGGGTTTCTGAATAATTTCCTCATGTACAATACAACCTTCAGGGTTGCATTTTTTTTAATTATGGTAATTACAGCTAGCACTGCTTAGTATGCATACGTTATGGCTTCGAGAACACAATCGCATTGCAACGAAATTTCTAGAAATAAATCCACACTGGGATGGTGAAACTATATATCAAGAAACAAGGAAGCTCATTGGAGCTATGTTACAAGTTATTACCTATGAACACTGGTTGCCTAAAGTCCTTGGACCGGTCCGATTTTAACTTTTTAAATTAACAATACTCGATTCCGAAAAAAATATGAAGCAAAGTCTTCAAAACAGTTATCTTAGGATGGATACGCAGAACTTATTGGGCCATATAAAGGATATGATCCAGAAGTGAACCCTACCTTAGCTAATAGCTTCTCGGCGGCTGCTTTTCGATTTGGACATACACTTGTTAATCCAATTTTATATCGCCTGGACAAAAATTTTGAATCGATCAAAGAAGGTAAGTTGGTATAAAAAATTTTAGTTGTGATTTTCGGTGACCGGGACATTTCTAGAAGATTTAGAAAGATTAATTTATATTTTCTTAAGAACTGATTGTATTTGCAGGTCATATACCACTACATGAGGCTTTCTTCGCTCCCGAACGATTACTATCAGAAGGTGGAATTGATCCTTTGTTGCGGGGATTGTTCGCAATGCCCATGAAGACTCCCAAGGCACAACAATTGGTAAACAAGGAACTGACGCATAAACTATTCAGCCGTGTAGAAGAAGTATGTTGCAGTTTGGTAATTTATGAAATATTATTATTTGATACGAATATGGCTTATAACTGTTTCAGCTAAGTACTGGAATATTAGATGGGTTGCTCAATTTGATGAAATTGTTGCATTGATGTTGTTCAAATTTAATATAAATTATGAAAGCCTGTCTGATATCGACATCAAGATATTTTATCATATTTTAGTCCATGTACGATCTGGCAACAATCAACATCCAACGTGGCCGTGATCACGGGTTACCCGGGTTTGTCCAATCGCTAATAATTTTGCTGGACGTGAGCTGAAGGCTGATTGAATGATGAAAGCGGAGAAATTTTACCAGATTCACAAAAGACTTCTACAATTTAATTTCCAAAATCTACATATTTTCAAAAGTGCGCTTTCCAAAGGAAGTGGGCTAAATGTTATCTTCTTATCTCCAGAAATCGGGCTAGAATGATACCATTTAACGAGATTAAGTTAGTTTATTACAATCCATTTTAGAAATCTACCATACTTGCCGTGAGACTTGATTCCATATAAAATTAAAAAACTTGATTTAGAAGATACTTTAAGGTATATTGCATTCCGGCGTTGGTGCAACTTCAGCGTTCCCGAGACATGGGATGACTTAGCGGATGATATACCGGACAACAATATACGAGCTAAACTCAAAGAACTTTACGGACACCCTGGTTAATTTCCACTTTTGAAATTCAAAATTAGTACTTGCAAAATTTCCAGTCCTTTAACTTTCACCTCTCAATAAGAAAAGAACTGCATATCCCAGCACTTTCCATTTCATAACTTGCCGCGAAGGAAAACAGGTGATTCATTGATGCTTGGATCGATCATTAAACAAATATAAAATCTCTCATATTTTCTAATTTCATGGTCCATCATGAAGTTTGAAATTTCTTCAGGCAATATTGATTTATGGGTGGGCTTAATATTGGAACGACGATTATCTGGAGCTTTGGTTGGGCCAACAATTGGGTGCATTCTTGGAGATCAGTTCAGGCGCTTACGTACAGGAGATCGTTTTTGGTTTGTTTGATTTTAAAAATGATTTTAAAAAAAAATTTAAGAAAAAAATTTTAAAAAAAAAGTTTAATTTTGATTTAAAAAAAAAGTTTAATTCTGAAAAATATAAAAAATAGAATGCTTCCTTTAATTTAAAATCATTTAAACGAATTCTGAGAATTCTATGATAATTGCAGGTATGAAAACGAAGGTGTTTTCACATTTTTACAACTTCAGCAAATTCGGAAAACAACGCTGGCGGCTGTGTTATGTAATAATGGCGATCACATTGACCGCATACAGGTATTCTTTGACAAGTTCTTCCGAAAATTTCTAAAATGTTTTTTCAGCCATAGAGGATCTCTTGGTAAACCAAAATTTTTAAATAGATTTATTTACTTTTAGAGGGATGTATTCGAGTACAAAGGGGACCGGTCCATTAAATTTTACGGAGACTGTGGGCAGATACCTCAGATTAATTTAAATGTTTGGCAGTCATGTTGCGAAAAAAGTTGTGCTTCATTCACCGCAGAGGAAAATATAGTCCAAAGCAGGTAAAAACCCATGCCATATTTTTGACTGATGTTTCCCAGGAAAAGGAATAGAATTCTCCACTGGGACAACGGTTCTCAATTAAAACGTTATAGAACCTTCAGAAAGCGAAGAGCACATAAAACGTATAGAAAACATACGTGTAACACTGATGATGAAATGAAAAGAGATGGCGATGTCTGGAAACCGGATCAGTGTACAACATGTGAATGCAAGGTTCGTTATTTGTGGATATACTCTCGAAAATCAACCATTTTATTAGAGAATTTTCTAAGTTTTGTACCTAACACTATTTTAGATTGATCAGATATGGTGTTCCGTTGAAAAAGATTGCAAAAAGACATCAATATAAAAGGATACAAAATCTTCCGAAACTTCTGTGCTTATTACTTTCCTCACGCATTGTTCTTTTACTCGACATAATTTTTGCAAGGATTTCATAAACTATATAAAATTGCATAACAGTCCCTTTGCCGAAGAAACATTTATATTTCACGATTATGTAAAAATACGCTCGATAAATCATATTTTACGTATGGAGGGAGTACGCGGATATACGACATTTCATTTACGTCAGCACTGCACCACACTATCCAAAACATCAAAAAAACAGAAGCGATATAAAAGACCCACACAATGTGTTATACTACTAGATTTCTTTAAATTTATAAAACTTCTGGAAGATTATCAAGCAGTTATAAAAATAATCTCCTTGAAAAACCGAAATTTGATAGAAATTTGATCTCAATTTACCATAAGAAATTCTTTTCGCATACATTAATACCTAGAAGTAGCTCAAAGTGGTGAATTACACTGTAATGAAATTCTGTAAAAGTATAATTACATTGGAAAATGAAGTACAGACTTAAATTCATGGTACAAATACCACTGGCGTATCCCAATAAGTTATTTACGACAGTTAAAGAGTGAACTGGAAAAAAGGCACACTGAAATAAAATATAGACTGGAATATAAAACAGAATTTGAACTATTATGAAAAGGAACAAATTGAACAGACATGAACAAATTACACTGTAAATAATCTCTCCATACATTAAACAAGCAGGAAAGGCTACAACACAGCTAGTGCAATGAAGTTCTACAACAGCATAATTTATGGTGGCAAAAGATAGTAGTCGGCAACAGCACAAAATCCCACAGCTTTGTCTAAACGTTCTAAATTTTTTAATTTTCAAGGAACAAAATTTCCTCGAGAAACAGCCAGATTTCATTCTCTCGTGACATATAGAAATGTGCAACAATTAGATATAAATTCCAGACATCTCAAGCACATCGAGATGAGTCTTGGCTGGCAACGACTAGGTGGTTCGAACATAAGTAATGTGATTTGAGCGAGAACTGAACGGAAGGTTGAACTGGAAACTTTTCCGCGAACTGAATAACGTCGCATTAAGCCAAGAAATGTACTATACCTTCAAGGACATTTTTTGTGAATTTATCAGTTTGTACTAATCAGCTGTGAAAGCATCACATCAATAATTTCCAAATAAAACTCAACTTAATCAATAAGTAATAAAACTCTTATGGAATAATACGCTTGCTGATAAATATATAATACATGCATGAGTTGCCGCAATAAAAAATGAGTCAATGAACGGCAGATGCCGCCTCATTACCTGTCATACTCATACCGCACATGATTAAACCAATACATGCCAAAAAGAACAAGCACTACTTCCCACTGCGTAAATTTCACCTATGCATTAGCGTCCAACTGGAACGACTGCAGCGAAATTCCTGCAGTGAATGTATCGAATGAAAACCTTTTCTCATCTAGTAATCCCTCTTTAGATTTCTCTGCTGTTGCTGAACATTCTGTCCCGGATAACGAACTCGGTGCAATTGTCCGGAACCATCCGCATTTACAACTCGCCCTGATGCTTTGTTGCCACGTTTAAATGCTTGTCTTTCACGATCAACTTCCAAATCTTCTAACCTATAAAATTTCGCTTTTTTAGAATTTCAGCTTTCTTTAGTGCAAAGTTTGCTTTAAAGAAATATAAAATATTACCTTTGTGTAAGAGCTAATTTCTGTTGAATAGCCATACGCAGTAGAGAATTCAGTGTGCGTTTTTCATCTTCCGCTGCTCTTTGATTAGCGGCCATTTCATCAACCTACAGAAAGGATTTAACAGAATTTTAAATTTAAAATCACCATGACTAACTGGAATCAAGCACTAAAGAAAAGATGTCATGCCTGCGCTTGAAGCTCTTCACAACGTGCTGTAAACATTGCTCGATGAGACGCAAATGTCGCTGCATCTTCTTTGAATGCTTTTAATTCGCGTCTTAATCTCTCCAAAAGCTCATGTGTCATTCCCTTCTCACTTTCATATTTTTCTTTCAGTGAAGCTAGAGCTGATTCAGCAGTAAGTTTGTTCGATTTCAGCACTGTACGTAAGGTAACGATTTGGTCCCTGTAACGACATATTTTTCCTTAATTTCATCACTTATTTTGCATATATTTTCTCTTTTACTTTTGAAACATTGACAATTTAAAAATAACCTTTTCGTAGCCAACAGAGAACGCAGCTTCATGTTTTGTAAAGTGAGTTCCTGGTGATCCTCATTTTCTACTCGTGTATTTAGAGCATTCTCCACTGTGCGTCGAACAATTTTTGAAAGTTCCGTAAGGCAATCTGATACTCGAAATACATTACTTTCACCTAAAATATCAAAATTTTCTCTGATTTTCTTTACCCAATATGCAAAAAATCGATGATCTCTATAAAAATTGAACTTAGAAAATCCTCACCAGGAACTATTCTTTCTCTAAAATCGCTTTCTGTTAATATATCATCCAGTCGGTCACAAACTAGCTCTTCATTAAGAAATTTCGCAAAGGACGGCGATATGAATTGCCGCTGCAAGTTTAACATTAGACGTGGCGAACGACCACTTTCCGTTTCTGTTCCACTTTCAACACCTTCGTCTAAAATACAATAATACAAAGCAAAACAATCTGACGCTCACATTTGTTTACTGATGAAATTAACTATTTGTTCCCCTAACCACTCAGCATCACACCAATTAAAACTATCTGAAAAATTTTCACGAAAAAAGGCAAAATTCCAACTAATCTTGTATGTATTCTTCACTTTCTGCATTTTCATTTGCATATTGCCTAAGTTTTTTCATTATTTCGACCGCATTTTTGTCAGCTTCCAGTCCATGTGTGGAAACCAATTGGTGATATAAACGATACAAAAAATCAGCAACAGCAATCATTAAATCCTAAAATTAGGAGAGAACTTTATATTAGAAATCGATACCAAGTCTTTCGCAACAAATAAAAAAATAAAAGATAAAAATACCTGAGCGGAAGCCAGTTTTGCTTGATTTTCACCTGCAACCATAATTGCAGTGTGCAAATCCGCTTTCATAAGGTCGTACTGCTTACCTCCAATACCTGCTTTGGATGAACTTTCAATGAGTTGCTCTATCTTTTTTAAAGCATCATCACACAGCTGCTTCAGTTGAGCATGATCTAAATCTGAAACAGAAGACTTCAATACAGGATATTTCTTTATTTACAATCAAAATAGCAGATCCATCAGTTTATTTTCATAGAGAGGACCCTTATAGGTTTTGAATGTTGCTAAAAAGAGAATGCAAAAAGTGCTGAATGTTGCAACTGACCTGGTGTACTCATTACTTCAAGTTTCTTCAAAACAGGAATAACATAACTGACATCCTTTTCCGTTTCTTTTAATTTTAATGCAAGCTGATCATTTTTTGTTTCTAGCTCAGCTAATCGTTCCGGCATATCACCATGTATTTCCGAGAATAGATCAATACCTTTTGGTGGCCTATTTTTACTGAATTCATTGGAATCCGCAATAAACGATGATTCGAACTGCAAAATATAAATATGCCGATTCTTCAAAATCAAATCTTAAGTGCCAAAACACAACACTTTTCCTACAATTTATTTGCATAGCGATGATAAATTTCAATTTAAAGAATCCGAAAAAACAGTGCACCTCTTTAAGTGCTTGAGAGTCATCCTCATTATTGTTTTGCAACCCAAATAGCATTGTATTCAACTGCTGTAAATGTTCCGCATTTCGCATTAACTCCAGCTCCTTTTTATAAGCTAATTTTTGATCACGTTCTTGCTGCACATTCAATAAAGCATCCTCAAGCTGAAATAAACAGAATTATAACTCGCCTTAGCTAAAATATTGCTTATAAATAAGCACTAATACAATTACTTTGTGTCGGAAGGGAGACTCAAATTTAAATTTTGTAATCACATTACAAAGTGACGATACCACGAGTTGACATATGAGATCAAATAATTATAAACATTAATATTGCACCAAATCAGTAAACAAAAAAATTTGACAGTTTGTTATCGTTAATCTTCTTGTATGGCTATAGTAACGTTATAATCGGGAAAACACGGTACATTGAAAGTGGCTTAGATCAGTTGGTGATTCAGTGAATGGAAGATAAAAACCAATCGTACATGTTTTTGGGCCACAATAGTCAACTTGTTGGCTTCTTCTTTGTCTGCCTGCAGTTGGTCGTTTTCATCCATCAAACGCTTCACTTCCATTTTCATGGATTCAAATTCTATTTGTGCACTGCGCAAATTTGATAACTAAAAAATTTCGTCAAAACGAAAGTGTAATATAGAAAGCTCATACTACTAAATATCACAAACACAATTATGAGCCGAACGATATAGAAACCTGTTTCTGAAGGCTAATATTTTCCTCTTCCAGTTCAGAATAATCATTTAGCAGTCTTTGTTCACGATTTTTAAATTCTTTTAAATCTTCCCTGAGCTGTCGCTTTTGTGTGTCAAGATCAGATGCTGCTTCCGAAGCATTTATATGTAATGTCTGCAATCTGTCAAGATCGGTACGGTACCTGTCCACTACCTGGAAATATTGCATCCGATTACTGGAACAATCTACTCTACGGATAATAAAGTAAATTATTCAGAAGAGTCCGATGCAACCACCTAATAAAATATACAAAATTTCATTATACTTTACCACATCCCTAGTCACAACTACAATAAATTTCAACCATAATTTGAAAAAAACTTTACATGCTGACAATTTTTCAAATCTGTTTCTAAGGCTGCAATCTTGGCTAGATATTCCTGCTCTCGATTCATCGTCTCTTCCAACAAACTTTCTTCATGATCGATGTCTGACTTTGCAACTGATTTTTGTTGTGATTGAAACTGTGCCAACGCCTAAGTATTTTTTTGTAAAAATAACATCTAAGAATAAAACGGGAATATATAATATTTTTTCATCTAAAAACCATGGATGACTTTTTAGTGTGGGTAACTAGTCCTTTTTACAAATTAATTTCAATCTCAGTACTCACTTTTGAAGATAGTGGCAGTCGATGATCGACAGGCCACAGCAAGATTACTTAAAATGGAGTGAAAGAAGTAACCACTGCATCTTGTTAAGATATCCTGAAGATATATGAAAGAAAAAAGTAAAACACCAAACCGAAAGTTACCTTTTTTGTAGCTTCGGCTTCTGCTTTTGCGGTATCATATTGTGTTTGCAGCTGAGTAAGTTTGACTTCAAGCTGTTGTTTCTCATCTAAAACTTGTAATCCATATTGAGCTGCCTGAAATAAAGGAGTTCAAAATTTAGTGCAACGAAAAGTAGAAACTCAACAAATCAAATTTACAAAAATAACTGAATAAATGCAGCACTTATAAGTTTAACTTCCGCAAATGATATGAAAAACAAACTTTGATTTTATCAGAAGAAGCTTCTTCAAGAGCATTCGCTAATCGTGATACTTCCGCCTTAAGTTCGTCCAATTCCATTAAATATGTTTTCCACCAGGTCAAATCCCAAATTCTAAAAGCATTGAAATGCGAGATTTAAAAAGAGATAGGCCTGGTTTTTCATATGCGTTATGAATAAAAAACAAAAATATAAAGACGCCATCAGTAGTTTTTTTGCTTTCTCCCTTTGTTCAGCGTTCAATACCACTAAAAACGCATTGAAGTAACTGGAGGATGGATTTCTGAATAATTTCCTAGTTGTAAAGAACCACTCTAGGGTAAGGAAACAAAAATGAAAAAATAAAAACATGATCATCAATTCTTTTCAGGCAGAAAGATATGCAGTTATGGATTCGATGAGCTGAGAGGAAAGATGTGTCCGCTAAAACGTAGTGATTTAGTCAGCTTCTTTCAAGTATTTATTTTTAATTCCAACACAAATATAATTAGGAAATGGAAAATGAAAAATGTATGCAATTATATGACTTTACATTTATAAGTGGACTATGTAGAATTCGAACAGATAGAGCTGCAGCTGTTACGTTTTTTAAAGATTTGTGGGGATCATTCGCTACAACCTATTTATTGACAAAACATTCCTGTCTTGAATAATATCAGCAGGCATCTAACGACATGGTTAAACAAAACGGCTCGACATCCAGCACTGTAAGGGTCGTATACGATCTATTCTGCAAGTGAGTTATGTCAATACCGTAAGAAGAGTACTCTAAATGGACGGAAAGTTCTAAAAAATTCATCGAAACTAGGCAAACATATCGTAGTTCTTCACAATGCACAACTTTAAAATTTTTGAGACAGAATTGTTGCAAAAGAAGCTAATTATAGGAAACTGACTTAAACAAACAACTATTTAAGAACTTTTCACACGTTCGTTCAGTTTTATGCAAATATCATTCTAAACTCCATTTTAATTAACTCCAATCTTGAATGACCTACAAAATCCGATAGTATTTAAGAGGATGCAAAGGAGACGAATGAAAAAGCAAATGGTATAGCAGTAGAACGGAAAATCTTGGATGTTTAAAAAATTTGTGTAGAAAACGAGAAATCCTTCGAAATAAGTAACTAAGGAAGGATGACTATACGGTTGCTTTCTGACTAGCTATTAGTGATAATGAATGGAAGTGACACAACATTATAATACAGTTTTTATACAAGCAATCAGCTAGATTAGTCATCTTGTTAGCAGAAAGAAATAAGAGATTTCAATTAAAATGCAGCAGAGAAGGAAAGAGATGAAGTGTGGAAGGTTCGAAGTTGTCAAACATGAAGGAGGGGAGGATCACTGCGCGAACGAGTGAGAGAGGAAGAAATAGACTGAAACATTTATCGGTGACAACGATTAAGACTGAGCAGCAGCTGTTGCTTCACAAAATGGATGCAGCACAATCACTAATTGCTACTGATCAACAAAGAAATACAGCTCCTCCTCAGCCACTTTACTTTGAACCATGCATCAACGTATCAGCAATCTGAAATGTTATACTGATTTCCACAAAAGAACATCCGAAAAATGAAGTAACCCTATCCTATGTTTCAAGTGCAGCGAGTGGTTTCTACGACGATTCAAAAGCAAATTCTGGTCGTTAGAACATTTCTTCAGTTACATGGATTTTTGCATTGCTTAAAATAAACAGTTAAAAATAATTGTTTCATTCGTTGAGAAAAAATCATTTTTTGTAAGAATAAATGACGTAAACACTTCGGCTATAACTTTGAAAGTACTCTGCGAGTGTGAAAAATTTTATCAGAGGTAGAAAGATAAAATTTAAACTAAAGAATAATCTAAATAATCTATAGTTGATGTGATATAACATCTCAACATCAGTGATATTAAATATAAAACCAGATGAAAGAAAGATGCACTTTCTTTTGCACCCTTCGTAATCAATAGTATAAATGGAAAGAGACAGTACAAAACTCTTCGCTTTAATTAAACCACCAATGTGAGTTAAGTTTCTGAAATTTGTAGCATTATCGCATTTGTGAAGAAAATTTGCAGAGAGTTTCAATGAATTTCGGAGATACATACTCAATGCCTCTATCCTGAATTTTCATAAGAATTATTAATCACTATGCCTCATATCCAGATGCATCTTCCAAAAGAAGTTGAAAACCGGTGGCAACATATGACTGACCTGAAAGGCAACACGCTTCATTCAAATGTCACATTCTTCGTAACAAAGATAAGAAGTCATAAACAGTAGGATGGATAGAAGAGTTCAGAAATGAAAATATATTTCCTTCAAGAAAACACTCATATACATACATACATACACATACTACGGCATTATTCACACACACACACACACACACACACACACACA
>UPTC01000076.1:0-17488 GCA_900537255.1 Acanthocheilonema viteae | reverse complement strand
CACACACATACATACACACACATACATACACACACATATATACATATGCTTTTTTTTATCATTCGCAACATATATGTGCATTAACGACCATTGCACGCTGTGCATTTCTATTATGTAGACATTGCTACGCTTATAATGATTACTCCCGAGATACACCGTGTTGTAAGATAATTGTATCTCTTTCCAATAGATAACGTTTATCTGAATGTTACGCGCAACATGATATTTGTAAAAGAAAAGCATTTCCAGTTGTGCATCAAAATCTCGGGAAGCTGACACAAGATTTTTAGTTAGTCGTTCCCTCAATAAACTTACTCCATCTTATCGTGTAACTCCATGAATACTTGTCTACCTTACGTCTACCTGAATGTGATATACAGATATTATAGTTCGACCACTACTGTATATTATTGTTAGTTGCCAGGCTATGCAGTTATGACGCGCTGTATAATTTCACACTGTAATTTACAGCGATCGGCGAAACACGCGACGAATAAGTCTCGTGTTCCGCATTAAAAATATTACGAGATCCAATGATTACGCCAAACATGATTATTATGAAAGATGACTTTGGAAACCCTCTTAAATAAAATGCTTCTCGGTTGTCTGAGCCAGCTCGAGCGCAAAAGTCAATGTACTTTTTTCTTTCTTTTTCAGAAAAATAAAATGTATTCCAGCTAACAGTCAGAGAATTGAAAAGATCACAAAGCACATATATACTTATATAGCGTATTAAATGTGAAATTAGGTACTCCCGAAACTTATACCGTTGTTGCAACAGAACAACTAGTACACATATGTATAGTAATTGATGTTGTAAGTACGCATCGCAGCATCAATAAAGTTTAATGAAGTTTCAAAATTCAACGAAAATAAGAAATCAGAAGATTTAAAAGCATATGAATTGATTTACAGACAGTAAAGGAATGAGGTTTATAACAATTATGACAATGACACGATGGTTGCAGAAATAATAATACAAAAGAGGTCAAAACTTGTTCGACTACACCGCGACCAAACAAGAAATCCGGTTTGGAAACGACCTGTGCCAACTAACTCAGTAAATGGTACGATGCTGATGATTGTTAGGTGCGTCTACTTCATTATCGTCCTCCGCGACAAGACGCCTTTACTCCCTTGCTGTTAGCGCTCAGAGAATAGTGAATTATTTCAATGAGGAATCTGTACTGGACTAATGCACTCCTTATGTCTAAGATCGTAAATTTTTTAAGCTTAAGGAATTAGTGGAAACTCGTTTTCTTAAAATGTGTTAATAATATCCCCCTATAAATATTCATTTCTTCATCTTACACGGAAATGGAAATCGCAAACGAAAGATAATAACTGCATTAAAAAAACATTTTCAACATATTTAAAATGTCAGATAAAGAACATGTTACTAGTCCCTGCTGCTCGGAATATGGCCAGAACTAAAATACCAACAAAATTTGGGTTAATTTTCTGAACAAATAATCTATATGCAGTTTCATGTCTAGCTAGATGGATTTCGGCAAAGAAACAACAAAACAAACTTAAGTCATCATTATAATTGAAAAAAGTCAAGAAAAAAGACATTTGTACACTTATACATTAATTCTAGAGAAATCTTATCAGACAAAATATAATATATAAACATCGCAAAATTGGGAAGACCATCATAAATGGTTTTTATTTAGGAATGAAGTACAGTTTAAAGTTGGAAACAGGGGAACATCGTTACAAACACATGTCAGTTCAGCCTGCGCAACACCTCTTTTAACAATTTTTAAATGGAACAAGCAAAAAGTGGTTCTTGTTTCTTTTATTTTTAAAATACACCGATACTTCTGCACCATCTGCATGCGTTATCAACGAAGTCTTCTCAAAGCTCATCGACGTAAGTTCGTAAGTTTCAAAGAGTAAACAGATGACAATATACAATTTATTGCAAATATGTACTGAACGCAGTACGATTACTTTTTTTACATCTAATAAAACTTACCAAACGATTTCTAATAAACCCCTCTTCCAGAAACTAACATGAAAATAATAAAACGTATGCCTTCAGAAAATACGACTAATTACTACAGACGTAATTTATACAAATGCGATATGCTGCAAAATGTTTATAACTAGAGAGGCACAAATTTGACATAATAGCAGTAATAAAACAGAGAGGAAAAAATTATAAAAACATTGAGCAAAAAATATGTGCGGAAATTGTCATACTATAGATAATAAAGAAATAAAACAACTTTAAAATTTTAACTTTCTTTTATGAAGTTGTTTGCAAAAACTTCACATCAGAATTAGTCACATCTCACAGTGAATGGACAAGCAGAAGAGCATAAAAAAAGGCCAGATAATAGTAAAAACATCCATAAACCAAATCGATGGCAAACAGTAGTAGAGAAAAACAAAAGATGATATGAGATATCACAAAAGAATTCTATAAAAATCAAAGTACAAGAGTTATTGGAACTTAACAGAGAAGGTTAAATAAAAGACTATGAAATTTCAAAACTTCCGAATTACTCGAATAGAATAATAATGTTTTTTTAAGAATGACATTATATTAGCAGTGTCTCGCTCATTCTGTAATACAAATTCTATATATATATGTACTTAAATGACATTTTGTGGCGGGATAGGTAACAGCAAATTATAGAAATGTTCTTGTTTCCAGAAGCTCGGCATTTTCCAACCGCACCAACCCTTCGTTATTATTGTGTGTAAATCTTCGTCGCCAGAGTAATGAGGGTCCAAAACCAAAAATGATGATTCACCCGTTGATTCATTGAAATCGACGCCTAAAATCGTATGAGCCAACATTCCACCACCTAAAAAAAATTGAATTTCCAAATATAATTTTCTTAGTTTTGAAAAAAAGCTAAGTAAAAGAGCACGATCAGAGCCAAAAATATTGCATGTTGTTATAATTACCATATTAGAACGATTATTCAGAAAATTTAATACATCATGACAAAAATCACTTCAAAAATAAGATTCATTTTTCTACTAAAACACCCTTAAAACTTACCAATCATAACGGGTGTACCACATGTTTTAAAGTGAAGTGCCAACTGACGCATATTTGCGGTTACTTCTGTGCCTGAATTTGTCGTAAGTACTCGTGATTCAATACCAGCCATATTTTCCAAACAGTAACTCAGCTCTATAGATCCAATCCACTGTTGACTTCCCACAAACGTCGCATCTTTATCGCCACAATCGTACAAACTCTCAAGTTTCAATCCCCTTTAAAATCCAGACCATACTCTGAATTTCAAAAACAGAGCGAAGATCTGCGAACTTTGGACAGTATTACGCCTTTTATGTAAAAGTTGATGATGCAATAAACAGTGAAATTTAGACGATCAAAAAGATAGTTACTTGTTGAATCTCACAATGCGTTGGAGTGGGTTTATCAATATACCCTTGAAGAACAAACCAAGACCATAATGTCTGGAAAGAACGATAAGCACATCCCCAGCCACTGTCATCTATTCCGTCCTTTAAAGTACCGATGTTTAACAACGAGAGAAATTAGCGAAATTTTCAGACCACTGTTTTATATCAGATAACTTATCATTCTTGTTAAGATGAATTAAATTATCAACCAATCAAAAAAAAGAAGTTAAAATTTTATTTTACAAGTATATATTATCAACCTTCGCACATTTTTAGATAATAAATAAGTTTATTTAAGTAATTCCATTTTATAGAGTATTTAAATTTGAAAGAAATAAACCTGCATGTAATGATGGTAATTGTAGAAGCCATTGATAATATATATCTTTCCCTTTGGTTTATCTGTAAAGAATAACAATGTCTGATTCAGAAAGCCGCAATTTCAATAATTTCTGTTAAAGGTTAATAGAAACACAAAAAAGTCACCTCTGCCTTTAAAGTGCATAATCTTCTGCTAGAAAAGAAGCAACTTTCTAATGCTCTTCAACATACATTAGCAATGTTCAACAAAGCTTAGCCTCGGAAGTTTCGGAAGATATGAAATAATAAACGCCACTTGAAAATGCAAAATAAGGAAGTTACTCAGAAGAAAAGCAAATAAGTAATTGAAAAAAGATAGAAAACTGGTCGAAGAAAAAGAATTAATTTGAAGAAATAATCAAATTGAAATTCTTACAAGATCTGATATGTAAATGAGGATTTTGCAATAATTTCTGCATTCCAGGTTTAAATTGAAGAGATTGGGAAGGTCTCAACATTGGCCTGTCAGAAGGAAGATTGAAAATACGGTGAAGTTTCGCCCGGTAATTTCCTTAATATTAAAAAAGTTTTGAAAATCATACATGAAGCAATGAGAAAAAGACTGATGAATCCGAAATAAGGTTGAACTATTCTTTCTAAAATAATCCGAAATAAGGTTGAATTATTCTTTCTAAAATCTACTAAAACATACGTAACACCATGTCATCCTCGATAACAGGATAAACCACCGACAGTAATCCACTGTTCGTTGAAAACACACCGCATCTAATATTTATTAAACGCTGTAACAACTTTTTTGGATTAATTCATCAACTATACAAATTTTAATCTTTAACACTTCTCAAACATTTTGCAATTCATCGATTAGCTACTGCACGATTTGGTTATCAACAAAACAATACAGAAGAGTCTTTTGCCAGAATTGAAAACAGCTTCATAAAGAACTATAATTCATTTTAAAGGTCCAAAACTAACTTCGGAATTAAAGTTGACGAATTCATATAAACATCTTCCAGTGAGATATACTATTCGCTTCAAAGCTCTTCGTAGTAAGGTAAGAATTTCTGCTGGACCATCATCGGACTGCACCTCAGCCACCGATGTTATCTCCGCTCTCACGTTGCAAAACATAGCGAGATCTATAACTAATTCCTTTCATCCTAAGTGTTAATCTAAAATTTTATTTTAAGAAATCTCACTGAAACGGAGCAGATCTGCTAAAACCTATTTTATGCGTCAAAGTAATATCTCCATATCTTCTCTATATTGAAAATTAATACATTTTTTTTTTCACTTTAAGATATGTAAATCACAAAATTGTTACCTTTCCTAATTTTTACGATTGGAACAAGTCTCGGTAAAGAGTCATCAGAATTCTTCTTGACTGGTATGAGTGGCGTAAAATTCACAAATTTCTGTAATACTTTCCATGAACACATAAATTTAAATAAAGTGTCAGAAATATTGAAAAAACAAAATTTCAAAACTGAGACTTTAAACATTTCAGAAAACTTCGCAGTAAATAACATACCCTTCCACTGGATAAATATCCACTTATTTGTAGCATTTCTTCATTAAGTCGCTTCGTATCGATCCCTTTACTTCTACCCAAGATAAAGCTATTATTCGAAATTACGAAACATAAGGATTCAATATTATCCAATTGAGCAGTGAAAGCACTGCCTATTTCTTCAAGAAGATTGCCCTTCTCACTTATATTGATATTCACATTTAGACATAGTGATGTTCGGGCCAATAAACTCTGGCTAGATTTAGTGGAAGATGGTCTGCAATATGCGCTGTTAAACACGATATTCCTAAATAACATCTCGAAATTTAACTTATCATAGCTTAATAAAAAAATTATACCGCAAATCAATTCCTTTGTTCAATTCTATGATACCACCAACATCTCGAGCTTTGAGTGAAGCTTCGACTGCAAACAATGTCAGGAATCCTTCCGTGTTTTCCACAGATACAGCTAATGTATTCAAATCGAAAGGATACTCCACATTGACCAGGGATATAACGCCAAGAAAAGTAATATCTGAAAATCAAAATCATATGACAGATCATCATCTGACCACAGCTGCACTGCATAAGGGAATCTATAAAGGAAGACTACTATCTGTAGCAGGATTGGTATTTAGAATTGCTTATAAATGATCTTTACGTTTTGGAACAACCGTCGACTTATACCACCCAGAAACTATATGTATTTGTTTATATTTATTTAATACTGACTCTTACTTAATTTTATCTTTTCGTGTTATACTTTTGAAACTTACTTGAAGGTAACGAACTTTCAATAAAACGTATCAGATCCAATGCTGCATTAAAATCTGATAAACAGCCAAACAAAACGTTTGTTATGTCCGTCAATGAAACACTGCCAAACAAGAGAGCAGCAACAACCTCATTCTCTTCATATCTACGGCTATTGCTATAATTCTAAAATTATATACATTTTAAATACTGCTAACATTAAACATTATAAGTGCATCCTATCCATATTAAAACTGAAATAAATAAAATTAGGTACTATAATCAAAACTAAATTCATACCTTCACGCTTGTTAAATCTGACTCTATTCAAAATAATCGTTGAGATCTAAAATCCTTACTGCGAATGACTAGATCCACTCCTGTACCTCATCAAAACCTACTGCAAAAGAAACTGGTATTACCTCAAATAAATCATCGAAATCGACTTTCCACATCTAATATAGTTCTAACTTGGAAGAACTTCAGCCACACTGTATTCAATAGAATATCTGAACGAGGGAGCATTAAATTAAAGTTTAATACAACCTCTGCATAGAGCGACTCGCTTCTTCTAACCTCATATATATGCATACCGCCTTAACTCACTAATCAGCATGCAATCAATTCGAAGCCAATATATGAACTCAAAATATTAATCATACACTTGCAATGCATAAAGCATTTTCCATACATACATTACGAGGTCTTTGGGTCCCTTAACTAGCTCCAAAAACTGCCAAGAACAATAAGAAAAGTTAGCGATCTATTCCCGGGAGTATATTAATTTATCAGCAAAATAATTCACGCCAACCAACACCCTCATGAACATACAGAAAATCCCAGCGGTATCAAATCCAATTTAAATTTACTGTTCGTTTCAAATAAACACACAACTCCCATAAAGCATGACATCGTTAACAGTTAAAATCAGTACTGAGTCACTACACGCAACTGCTGTGTCACAAACCTACTTTGTACAATGAACCGTACGCCAAAAATTTCTTCCATGCAATACTAGCGTCGCAGGTAAAAACATTCAATATGTTAAAAAGATTCTTATATGCAAATATCAAACTCCGTCCACTTCTGACGGTATTTTTGATGGGCAACAAGATAAAGTGAATATGTACTGGAAAAAAACGACAGTTATCACAACTACTGGAATACAATGATGGTCATCTTTTATCACGCATAAGCCAAATATATTAGTCACACTATAATAAACTATCTCATTGTAAGAAGCTCCAATAAGCAATGAGTACTACTTTTTTACACATGGAACAACAATAGTCTGAATCATAATTAGTAAGCAAATTAAACTATAGAAGATATTAAACTTAAAGGAGTGTACAATTATTCAAGAAACATGATGAAAATGGATATTTCTCATTTCACGCGATATAAATATTAAAATTTCGGGGAAAAATTAAGTGAATTACATAATAGCAACACATTTGACTAAAATGATTACATAAGTTACAAACATTTGGGTTAAGAAATCTTTAAAAAGAATCTTTTGCATGATTATACGAAGTATTTCTTCGGATATATCGATCGTAAGATTGAAGATGAGAAGAATTTTTCACATGTTTCAAACATGGAATGCATCAATGATATTACAGTTGCATCAGTGTCAAACTCTACACAAGTACTGATTATGTTAGAAATCATTGAATTAATATAATTTCCATAATATAAAACGAACGACGACTACTAACATAACTTGGCAAATATTCACGTAAAAAATAAGGGAAGACGTTATTGAGAACTTATCTCTTTATGCTAGTGAAATCGATATTTATCTTGAAAAAAACATATGGATAATAGTCATGCATACCCAACGACATCAATATTGGATTATCTTCGATAGCCTAAAAATCAAAATGCGGAAAATTTTTTAAATTAGTCTAAAACTATAAGAGATAATATAACAAGCCAAAAAAAAATCACCTAATTATTCAAGACATGAAAAAAAAAACCTCAATCGGACCAGCGGCAGATGTATCCAAATGCAAATAAAGATTATGAAGTGACGCTCGTAATTTCTTATGCGAATTCTTACTTGGTTCTATGACCGTTGCTTGGAAGTTTACAGGTAGACCATATCTAAAAGATCAAATATTAATAAATTAGCATATATAAAAAAAGCAGGTTATCTTGTTAAAGCAAATGAAATTCCAAAAACGTATTAAAAAAAAATTCCGTACTAAGAGCAATAATGTTTTAAGACTGTAATCGATTTCGACATGTCACTAAAAGGTAGATGTAATGATTAAAAGTTCATTCCAGTTGAATAATCTAATCTACAGCAAAGCTAAAGTATACGAATATCCATTATTGAACTTATGATAGAAACATCGAGCTTAAGCTATTTACCTGAGAACACTTTCAACAAACACTCTCAATGCTTTCACATGAACAAAGGCAGAGAAAATTTCGCCAAAATTGATTTTTAGCCATCGAACAAGTGGGGCATACTGACGTTGTTTCTCTTGCACCAACTTATCGCGCTCATTACGACCTATTTTCAAAGATTCCTCATCGTAAACGAAATCCCGCACAATGAATCTGGAAAAAAGCTGCTGCTACTATGTGTACTGATTTGAAATTTCACTTCTATTAGAAATTCCAAAAAATAAAAACTGGCATTAACTAAAATAAGAAAATAACAGCTAAAGCAATTTTTATGAAATGGTTACATGAATTACTTAAGCTGCATTTTACAGCTTTCTCCACTTACTTGTTCTCTCTGCAATGTGTTTTGTATTCATCAATCACTTTTTTGAATAGTGTAACAGAGAACAACATCTGTTCACCATCTTCAATAATTAAGCGGCTTGATCCAGGCACTACCATATCAGATAATGTTTCATACTTTTGTTGCCATTCCTTCACTAATGTTCTGTTTAAAAAGAGATGAAAAATTATCATTATTCTACAAAGAAGTTCGAAATATGATAAAGTAAAATTAGTCAAACTAAACCATTAAATCGGTGCTGGCCTTTTTAATGAGATCTCTATTTCCTTTTCTAAAACAAGAAAAAACATATACTGCATTTTAAAACGAAGTATAGTACATTCATAACAACAGCGGCAGCCCTGATGAAAATAAAAAATTAAAAAGGAATAACTAGCGAGAACATGAATATGCATGTAAAATTAAAAATTCTGTTTCCAAACAGCATGACTTAAAATTTTTTAATAAAAACAAACTCTTAAACGTACTTTGGTATAACCACTAGTAACGTCTGCAAGTACTCTGAATTGAGGATAAAATCATCAGCCTTCACAATTTCTGACAAATCTTTTGTTAACAAACTGCCCCTTAAAAGTGATTTGATATTTCGATGACTAAGCATCAAAAATACATAAATTTGCTCTTTAGTTTTAAACTGATTTCCATACCGACCTCGAGGCAGGCCCATTTTATCCTGATTGCTTATTTTTACTTATCTGTTTGCCATATCTATCACAAACATACATTGTCTCCTCAGAGGCGATCAAGTAACCAAGGATATTATATGACTATTTTGTGCTCGAAAAATAAAACTTCTATGGACTATTTTTTAAATTCCAATAAATACAGAAAGTCAAATGATATCTAAAAACGTACGTTGCTTTTCGGTCGATTGACGCAAGACTATTCTTAAGATTATTGTAGGTAGTGGATTTCGTCTTCAAATCATTGTCAATCTGAGTGATTTGCTGAAAAACAAAATGTTGTGTTTTGAAAGGGCATCTGCAAATTTAACTTTGAAAAATTGATTTTACCTTTCCAATGATATCACTGAGCACTTTCAGAGATTGCTTTAGAGGATATTTTGCACCTTCCCACTGGAATTTGGTAACATAAGTTTTCACGTCTTCTGAAAAGAAAAGACTGAATATTTGGAATATAAAATAAGGCCGATGATGAACTCAGAAATCTTTATGCAAATAATTAGAACAGCTTAATCAACACAGAATGAATCATTCTGTCTAGAATTCGATCACATAATAAGTTTAAACTTACTACCACTAACGATAAGATTTTCCTGCAATTTATCCTGTTCATCTTCCAGAACATCAGCAAAGTACTGTGTTAATTTCCGCGTTACCCTAAAACAAAAATATTACAGGTAGATAGGAAGCAGTATATTCCAAAACTGCTAACTGGCAAAATATTGAGCCAAAGAAAAATAACTCATACACATACTGTTCCGCAGCAATATCCAATTTGGCCAAATCATCAGATAAACCGACCAACTGATCCAAAGTCCCTACCTGTAATCACGATTTAACTCAATTTGTCAGTAAAATCACCTCCAAATTCTCAAAATTTAGCTTCCCTCTATAAATAATGAACATAATTATGGAAATCTCCGCTGCTTCACGTATACTACTTTTAAACTTCAGCAAAATTTGGCCAAAATCTCGCCCTAGTAGGCAAATACACTCAAAAATTCCTAGTTTTAAAGAATCACTATAGAGTAAAGAAACAAAAATAAAAGTTAGCGGCCAGGGACACACTGGGACTCTCAGATTAACTCTCTTAACTTACAATCTATTTTTTACCCCTAATACAAACATATACCACTTGCTCAAGAACATATGTAAAGTGAAGTAATAAAACTGGCACAATGATTGAGACGATACACGAAAACAAAACTTACTTTCAGATCAGGTACATTGAATTTATAGTTGACGGACATATTGCCAGTTGTCCGATTCAATTTATCCCATGTTTCCTGTGGAGAGCCCTCATTTGGTGCTGAAATCAACCACAGATCTCCTGGAGCAAAAGACATCCCACCTGTAATGATATAATCTAAGATGGAGTTTAATCGAATAAGCACAACTGACATTGAGAAACTGAATAGTTGTTCAGCCGAAACTTTCCGCTTCATATAAACCTTGCAAATCACATCCATCTTCGCTACATCTAACATTCTAACACAAGTCGGCCTTCTCGAACAATAACCAAAGATCAAATACGGTAGTAGGGAATCGTTATGAAAACCAAACAGTATCCATGACAATGACAACTGCCCTGTGTTTAAGATCTTTTTTAGCCTAGGAATAATTAAAGTGGTCACTAGATAGAAACCTGAGTCAAATCACATGGAACAATTCCCGTCGATAAGACCTCAAACCACCGAAATTTAGAATCCCATCAGCGCGTTTCTCCACACCTTTAGCAGAATTATCCAGATATATCGAGGCGAGCTTCATAGAAATCAACTATCTAAACTCCGGATCTTCTCTTTCAGATAATTCCCTTTCCAGATAAAGCCCCAGTTCTCTTTCCAGATAATATGACATTTTGTGACGAAAAGTATTTTGGATATACTCGGGCACTTCTGTCCCATCAAGGATCTATCCATTCTCAAATATCTTTACCTCGTTTTTACACAGCGTGCTGCAATAGACAGTGACTAATACTTCAAAACAGACTTCTTCATACGCAAACAAAACAAATCAACAACATAAAAAAGAAATCATACAGCACATCACGTATTAAATAAAATTTTAACAGTCGTTAAACGTGAATTTGGGAAACAAAAGAAATTTCTGAAATACTGCACTCTTTAAAAGTTACTTACAAGACAAAAAATAGTAAAACTTCAGAAGCACTTAGCATGGAACATTTTTTTAAGGTGATTTTTTAATAAAACGTAAATTTTGGATACCCGAAATCAACAAAAAAAAACATTCTCATGACTAATTTATAACTACGCAATTCATAACACTTTCACCAATGCTGTGGCAAATCCTGAATATAACTGCAACAATCAAAACATCTAGTCATCAAATTTCATCCTTTTATTTTGGATTATTTCTGAACGTCCACCAAAACTTCGTTTATTGCCAAGATCAACCCCTCGTCCTAAAACCGAATGATTTAGTCAGCCTACGAAAAAATACTTAGCTGCATTGCCAAGAAAAATAATAATTTCTATAACTGATGCATCTAAATCAAAGAAACATGTAAGCATCATAAATATTTTCTTATAATTTCAACAACGATAACGATTCAATATTTACCTTTCCCTCGGAAACTGCCCCCACTTCCTCGATAACCACTGCCTCGACCACTCCACTCTCCACCACCTCTGAAATTTCCACGACCACTACCTCTAAAACCGCCTCGACCACCTCCACCACCTCGATCGCCTCCACTGCCTCGACTGAACGTGCTTCCTCCCCGACCTTAAAGAAGAATTATACGTAATTAAGAATGATTAGAATTAATGAATAAATATTAATGCGCTGTAAAAATGCGCCTAACCATGAAATTTATTTCGATCATTGCCACCACCAACACGACCACCTGAAATTAATATCCATGAATATTGAAAACAAAAATGGGGAATCTCTCCATAGCCTAAATATATAATTTTCAATATCCACATTACATTCCATTCAATTTCAAATCTAAGGTACTGCATGAAATACAATTAAACTAACCCCGTCCATTACCACGTACTTGTCCTTTTCCTCGTTTACTTGCACCATTCGGCAAAAACCGGTCAATTGGTAAAAGTCTTCCTGAATCAATGTACACCTTTTGTGCTTCTTTGAAAGAGGAAGCTTTAATACCATTTTGCAGTTTCACAGTAAATCCCTGAAACGTCGTGCTACTTTACTTTGGAAATTCAAAAAAAGAAAATAGAATCTTATCCGCTTCAGTACGATATATATCCATCAGTCTTTAACAATTTTAACAGCCAAGATCAACTTGACTCTATGGTCATTTGGTACAATAATGTATCTGCTGATGGTATAAGTGCGAACAAAAACTAAGTTCGGTACGGTTAGAATACACTAAAAGAAGCTTATAAAATCGGCCGTCAAAGTACTTTTTTAATACGACTAGTAGAAACTATTGTTAATAGTTTCGAAAAAGTTAGAAGGCTAAAAAACAGAAAAATCTTAATTTGCTTGCAAATTTAAGTAGTTCTTATCGTGGTTTTGTAGTAACCATCCACCCCAAGTCCTACTATATAAATAAATTTACATGTTGATGTTAAGGTACATTAATTAAATTTGGTGAAATGGATAATATACGCACGTTGTCCTTGATACCACCGAAGATTTCATCAACTTTGCCAATTTGCTCTTTGTTTTCGAAAAATATTGCAGCGTTGAAGTAAGGAATTTTGCCTGATGTGTTGTGACATACGATATCGTCTTCACACGTATGCGTGAAATATCCTATTTCTATAAACAAACGTATTATATGAACAAAGAATCTTATGTTATCATTCAAATTAAACAGAACGTTTTGTCGAGCCGATAGTTACCAAACGTGATCAAAAATGAATCGATAGTTATCAGTCGTGAGTATGATCCGCCCAGCAATATGCTTCTGATTAATTTGTAATAGAGGGAAATCTACCTTAATACATTGATACACCGACCAGATGAAATAAGAATGTCGGTGAAAATTTCTACACTTCTTCCAGCTATTAATGACATATTACAACCCTCCCATATGATTCAACACACTCTGCTATGACAAAAAACTACGTTGCGCTGTTTACTAGCCGTGATGAAAGAGTTATTTACCAGTCACTTGTTCCGGAGGACCTTGATCAAAGCCACTATTGCGATTACTCCCGCCTCGATTTCCTCTGCGTCCGCCATGTCTAAAACTCCCAAATCCTCGACCATCACCACCTCGACCTCGAAATGACATTTTCTGCAGCAGAACATGAAACAATGTTTAAAAATTAAAAGAAATATTGCGCGAAAATTCAGTGAACATTAAAGTGAAAAATATTTTCTATAACATATTATGTGCATTGCATAGGCAAGAATGAAAATTCGAAGTGTCCGCACTTTTTTTTTTTGCTTTATAAATTGTAAGCAAAATAAAAGATAAATATGAAAGCAAGGACATGAGACATACTTCCCGAAGAATTTGCTATTAAACGGGGATAAGACCTGGAAATGAGTTTCATTAACATGAATTACCAAAGACCACTAAAATGAGATTCCACGAATTGGAAGAGCATCAACAACACCTTCTTCCTGCCGTTTTATCCGGACAGCCTTCCCTTTAGTAAATCACTTTCCAGTTGCATCTCTATAAAAATGTCTTGACAGGAAAACGCGGTACGATATCTTGTCATCCCACCAGTTTTTAACTTTGTTGCTTGTACAGGTGTTTGGCAGGCTCGGATGTGATGGGGGAAGGGAGGGATGAGGGGGAGAGGTGAGTGCTCCTTTATCGTTCTCTGAAAGATCCTTTCATCTCGAAAACGTCATTCGGTAAGGTACGAATGATATACAACGACAAAGTTACTGTGAAAATTGCAGATTTCGTTCATCAAATTGTGTGATATTTACCGATAGTCAGTGGACATGTAAAATTTGAACAATGCTCACATCACTGTTCTCCTATCTTTTGAGCGTAGCAATTGATAATTAAGTGTAAAATCAGGATAGAAAGATTTAAACTTTAAAAAGATATGTTTTTTTGAATAGATTAATATTTAACCGATATATGGCAGTCGTCCTGTTGTCGTCAAATAACTAATCCAGTGGGTTTCCAATATTAAATATTGAATTTGAATTGGTTTCGACAAAAGTAGTCATCCATATGCGAGGCTCGAAATGGCATCCTTTCCAGAACGTCTCACTACGTCAAGCTCCCCACTCCAAGAAATCCAACAACCTCCAGCTTCTGCCATTAGCAACACTGAACCGACCGGTAGATCGAGACGTAACAAACCTCGTGGTCAGTTTTTCTACACTTCAAATCGTACTTTTTTTTTACCCGGTTGTCTATTGAGCTAATTTATTTAGTTAACCGAGCTTCTTTAACATTATTTCTGAACCAAGAACATCGTATTGTGCCGTTTAGTACTCATTGGTTAAACAGCTAGAGATACCCCAGCTGCACAGTGTGGTGAAAGTAAAGATGATACTTAAAATTTATTTTGGCAGTAATCGAACGATGATGTCTTTTCTATATCAATAATCCAGTGAGTTAAAGCATATGTGAAAATTTAATTGGTCTTTTAATCATCCTTCTCTCCACAAAGTGGAATTTTTGTAGCATATCACTATATCTTTGTTTCCAGATTGGATTTTCAGTAGAGCAGAATAATATGTATACATGATAAAAAGATTTTTATTAGGTGAGGATAACTTCTTTGTAAGCAATAACTTTTTTTTTAATTTTGAAATATAAAACTTTCTCTGATCAATCATTTTTCATACAAAAATGATATCAATATTTGACTGTTTCCATCAGTAGTGCAGATTCGCTTTTGATGAAGAATGGAACAGCATTGTACTAGGCTCTTTTTTAATGCGCCACATTGTATTTATTATTTTTTAGATACTAAAAAAATACTTTTATATACCACTATGATTTCTGGGGATAATAAGGTGAATTGATATAAACTGTATAGATTAAATGTATTTTACTGACACATTACTGAAATAAAAGTGATCTTCGGAAAGTGGTAAATTTCAGTTAGGAGCAATGATAATGAGAGGACAGTGTTCAAAAATCTCCTTATGAAAGAAGAGATAATGAAAAGAAAATAAGAAGTAGCAATCTGTAAGGAAACATAAGACTGAAACCATTTATCTGCAGAGCACATTTGGTACCGGCTTATACTTGCTCTTCATGAAATATTCATATTCGAGTACTTTTCGCAGCTTTATCGAATTCCTAACTACTGAATTCTGAAATTTCTAATGGTCTCAAAAATTGGAGGTTTAAATAAAAATTTGTCAGCTACTCTGGTTCCTGTAATTATAAAATTTAAAGTCACGTTGTCGCCGTTTTGATTATTGAAATACAAATTTTTTGAGTATAAAAATAGTATTTTCATAGTGCTGTGAGTTTTATATCATACAGTTCTGCAAAGGGAAGTACTGTTGTTGTATTCCGAAGAAATTGATAGTGCATATTGGGACGGGAATTATTTATTGAACTCAATGCATTGCATTGTTGATGTGGCTTCCTATTACACTTCACTAGTGTAATGTTTTCAAAAAGAAAATATCAGATTGAAAAGTGAAATTTATCTGGGAAGTTAATTACCTCTTCGGTTTCCTACTAGTTTTCTATTAGTAATTTCCTACTAGTTGCGATCCACAGTTTTAGTTCGACAACTTTCAGATACAAAACTTCGTCAACAAAAATTACCTGCATGGCAGCCGATACTAACTGCGTCAACAGTCATACCAACAATTTTTGGAATTGGCGTTATTTTCCTGCCTATTGGTGTCGCTTTATTCTTGGCCAGCCAAGGAGGCAAGTCATCATCTTAACTTAATTTTGTCAAGATATGGTATGATTTACCGTCAGAGGGTCGCTTTTCAATTATATTCATTTTCTAGGAAACGGGTGTCTGCAAATCCGAAACAGGTAATAATCGCTAGTTCCTAATCCTTTTATCTTTAAATGTGGCGACTATCTTATCATATAAGACCTGAAAATATCAGATACACATCTTGCAGTTGAAATTAGTATTGTTATAGTGAAAGAGTCAATCACGGATTATACAACATGCAGTGTACCTTCACAGAACACTTGTGAATATGTGATTAAATTGGATGGCGATTTTCAGGTTTTCAATTTTTTCTGTTATCTATTTTGGTAATTACTCCGGCTGTAAACTTGCTTGATTGATTAGAATATTTTGTACGTTCAAAAATTCCAGGGTGATGTTTATTTTTATTACGCATTAGACAATTACTTTCAAAATCATCGACGATATATGAAAAGTCGCAGTGATAGCCAACTTCTGGGCAATCTTCAGGTAGTTTTTTTTTAGGTAAAAAAAGGAATTGATGTAATTCATTCAAAATTTGGATGCAGAGTTGAAAAGTTCAAAAATGTTGTGAGATTTCAGAATGTGGGCGACTGTGAGCCATATGCATATTTAAACACATCCTCAGGCCGGAAAGTTATTGCTCCATGTGGTGCAGTTGCGAATTCCATGTTTAATGGTTAGAAAAGTAGTTCTAACGTTTTATTGTGTTTTTTGCTTAAAAATCAGTTATTATAGCTTCTTTTCAGTTTATCCCAAAAATTTCAGATTCATTCACACTGTATCGTAATGGGAGCAGTGATCCAGTACCTTGGACATATAAAGGTGTTGTTTGGCCGGTTGATAAGAACAGAAAATATAGGAATCCACCTGGAAAGAATCTTCAGCATGCTTTTAGGGTAAATTTTCTTTTTTAAGTAAGACCAAATTAAAAGTACGACGTTTTGCTAGAGCGGTGCGGCTGTATAAATTCTTTTGATATAATTTAAATTTTGGGTTCTCTTCATATTTATAGTGTAATCTGTTTATGAACTTGTGATTTCAGAAAACTGTGAAACCTCCAAATTGGCAAAAGCCAATATATGAATTAGATTTAAATAATTCCGACAATAATGGATTTTTAAATACCGATTTCATCGTTTGGATGAGGACAGCAGCTTTACCTGATTTTAGGAAATTGTAT
Organism: Acanthocheilonema viteae; assembly: GCA_900537255.1. Classification (NCBI taxonomy): domain Eukaryota; kingdom Metazoa; phylum Nematoda; class Chromadorea; order Rhabditida; family Onchocercidae; genus Acanthocheilonema; species Acanthocheilonema viteae. The sequence continues at coordinate 55 of UPTC01000076.1, read as the reverse complement.
CGTATTCTAGTTCGTCACAAGAACCCATTATACAAAAATGGCTTACCTGCTGGAA